>ML677388.1:1672048-1753681 GCA_007922305.1 Dermatemys mawii
ACATCTGCCTGAGTGAGGGGTCCTACAGCATTTCCTGGTATTTAGTCACAGCTGAGTGGAGCCTGCCTGGTGACTATATCTGGAAAGGAGTTCATTTGCTGACTTTCTCTCTGCACAGTCAGTGGCTGACATACTTGGCTACATCCCTTTTCCCTCCAAGCCCCCAGTGAAACCCAGTTCTTGAGCCCCGTGCTGAGGGTTCTCATAGATGTGGCGGGGAGTAGCCCACAACGCCCGGTGTCTTCAGCTCTGAAGTTATCACCGACTGCTGACAGGATGACATGGAGCTATTCCCTTGCCATGTGTACAGCAATCACCCAGCTGGCCAGATGGTCCCTAGTTCAGGGGCAGTGTTTCGCCAGCTTGGGATAGCGCGGACAAGCGTCCTGCACGCTTGGTTCCATCATTTAATCGTGCTGAGTCTGAAAGGGTGCAAAGAACACAGCCACAAAGAAGGCGGATCCCCTTATGCAGAGACCTGCTTCATTATGTGCCATAGAATGTCCCAAGCTGGTGGTGGGCAACACTCCCTCCATTGTCCCCGGTGTGTGCCCTACAGCTGTGGGATTGCTGGTCCTGACTTCGCAAGGACTCCTGTTCAACAGAGCAATTGTGTTTCTGCGGGCATGTGCTTCCATCCCACAACCCTCAATGGGACTCAGGCATGCGCCTAAAGTTAACACACCCTGAAGTGCTTTCTGCATCAGAGCCTAGGTGAGAAACAAACGCATCTAGGCTCTGTTCCCTTTTCCAACCCCTGGCTGAAAGATCCCAAGCAAACGATTTGCATTTCACTAAAGCACTACATGCTACTGGCTGCGCTGACCATGCTACCGGCTATTAAGCAGAAGGAAGTCCATTCAGCCTGCTTTAATTTTTGATTATACCTCCTAAACTTTCCTAGATTTCTTTTTCCACCCAGCATTCCTGTCACTCAGAATCTGCGACAGTTGTCCTTGTGCTGCTGCCAGTAATTTGAAAGTCTTAGTTGATCACAGCTCCTGGGGAAAATCCTGTAATGCATGTTAACAATTGTGATGCTGTAGTCATCAGTCTTCATACAAAGAGGCCTCTTCCACGCCTGTGATCAGGGTGATGGGGGAGTCTTTCAGAAGGCAGCTCTGCCATTGGGTGATTGATAATTGTGCAGGCACGGTAACAGAGTGGGAAATGGTTAGATACAAGGCCTGCTTTTGCTCTCACACAACTGTTTGCCAGGTGGCCCAGCAGTGCAGAAGAGGGGAAAACAATCAAATTCCCATGAATCTTATCTTCCAGAGAAGGCTTAATTTTAGGCCCATTTGTAGACATGAAATAAATCCCACGGCACTTTTTTTGCAAGACTGGGGAAGCATTAACCTCAATGTCCTGATCTGCTTCCAGCTGTGGTATTTAACTTCACAGAGGGCATTTTTTACAGAATTCTGCCTCATTTCCCATCCTAAACTCTTGTGTGGTTCCCCTGCCCTCTTACACCCTCCACAGCCTTCTACGGGAAAGGCTCCGTGGAACAGTCCGGACACTGTTGAGGATTTGAAAAGAGGCTCTCTGGAGTTATGTTTCCAACTCCCATTAAAAGGGAGAACTAGCAGCCTCTGGGAAAACCAAGCCACATCAACATTCGGGGAAGCCGAATCAGCCTGGTACCTGCCCCGTGTGGAGCCACATTCTCACAGGAGCAGGCTTCCTTGCGAGATCCCAGGGACTCCAGACTGGGAGTTCCCTGCCAGCAGCTTTTTCTCAGGGAGTGCTTCAGCCATTGCCCAGGAGCACAGATGATGATGAGGGAAAGAATAAAAGCCGCCGCTCAATACCTGCAGTAAGGGCTGTGTTTGGACTGGGGGCTGTAAAGGAGCAGAGCTCAGGGCAGGTGTGTGTTAGGGGCGTTTGGTCTGAGTCCCATCCTTAGCTGAGACCCCTCGTTTAGGAATTAGTGTCTGGATGCAGTGTTGGTTGGCACTTGAGATATATCACGGCAAAGGGTCTCCGCCTCCCTCTGCCCCCAGGAGAGAAAAACTGTTGGACTCTCCCTCCCGCAAGAAGGAGGGTGATCACGCACCCCTGGAACCTGTTACATTCGCTGGCGGAGAATCCGTGTGTGCCCTTGATAGGCAGGCAGACCAGTGGGTACATTCTGAGTTCACACAGTGCCTAGCACAACGGCATCCCTGGCTGGAGTCTCTAGGTGCTCTGGTAATACAAAGAACATTGGGATAACTACACGATAGGTAGCTAGAGGGGGATGTATTTGTAGAGACGTGATGAGTGCTAGGGGGGTGGGTATATATTGTGCTAGATAGGACTTTCCTCTCTTCTAGCTAATCATCCACCCCACCATTAGCAGTCCCAGCAGACTCCATGTAGAGCGTTCCCTTCCATTTTCATGCAGAGCCTAAAACATTTGTAGAGAGCTCTGTGTGCTAGGTGTCCCCCAAGTAACACAGCCACCTGGGATACTCTGAAGCGAAAGATGCTTTGCAACATAGAACGTCATTATGGTTTTGCTGCCCGTGGATCTGAGGAGACAAACATAGGGAAGGAAAGCAAAGGGTTCAGAACCCTGCCACCTTTATTCCTCTGAGTAATGCGTAGTGCTTTCATTGGGGTGAATAAGTGCTACTTCGCATAAGAGCTGCCAAATGTCTGCTACAGATGAATCCCGTACAGTATCACAGCTCTGTCTAGCATGTGTAACAAACAGGCCGTTGTGAATGATTAGACTCTTCTCTAGCCTTGAATCCCAGCGGCATTACCTGCTTCTAATGATCCACTCTCATGCTTTATGGAGTGACCCTTCAGTGGAACAGAGGGCGAGAGCAGGTGCGTGGGGGACAATTTCATTTATTTATAAATTCAGCTTATTTTCTAAAATCATCTGACTCGCAGAAGGGGGTGGGGGAAGCAACCCGCATCACCAACCAGAGCAGCTGCGTCCTTGCTTCCACTGCCATTTAAAAGAGCCTGTTAAACACTAGTGCATTTCCAGTGGCAGCTTCACTGAGTCCCAAAGCAGCCAGAAAGGCAAATTGTCTGACACCTCAGCTCATGGCCAGTGGTCACTCGACTTCCTCATTAGAAGCCTCGCTTCCAGTCCCTGCTGTGATCCCTGCAGCCAAATTGGAGAGGGGAGGAAACCAGGGCCAACTCCAGGTACCAGAGGAGGAAGCACATGCTTGGGGCGGCCCTGGAGGAAACCTTGTGTTTTTGTGAAGCTCTTGTTCCCAGAATTGGGTCTCTAGGAGAAGCGGTGATGACAAAGGGATCTAGCTTCTCGCAGTGTGGGCAGGGAGACAAGCAGCTCTTTTGCATCCATTTCAAGTGATTCAGCCTCCTAGACTGCCTCTAAAGTTCCTGGCGCCATTATGAAATCATTGCCTAAGCAAAATAACTTTTATAGCAGCTGCGATACTCTTGTAGCTTATGTGAGGGGAATGTATTTGCTGGGTGACTCACGTCAGTAAATTAGCTTCTCTGTGAATAGCTAATGGGCTCTTGCCTTGTTGTTAATCACAGGATTGGGAGTCAAGAGATCTGGGTTCTGTTCCTGGATCTGCCTCAGACTCCCTGGGTGACACTGTGCACATTGTTTAAGCTTCAGTTCCCCCACCTGTAAAATGGACATGGTAACAATTACCTGCTTCACACAGGTGCTACCAGGTGCTTCAAGTGCCTCAGCTGGAAAGCACTGGAGAGGTGAAACATAGAGCAGGGGCATGTCAGGGTAGCTGCAGTAGGGAATGTATCCTCCCTGCTCACCAGGAAGGAAGTTAACTCTTGAATTCAAATCTGGCCCTCATATTTGTGCTCCACATGAAGTCTACAGAGGTCAAAACATGAACCATGTTGGTTATGATGGTTTCCTATGTGGCTAGTGTTTTGGGAGGTGACAGTAGCCTCCATTTGCCGGGTGGTCTACATTACAGAGCCTCATTTTGCTAGGGAAACTAAAATCCTGTTTCATTTCGGCTGGCAAATGAGTTAAGTCCTTAAATACAAAAGAATTGAGAAATGACAATGTCTTGGCTTTCTAACTGCGCCCAGCTCCTTGTGCTTTGATGCAGTTATTTTTGTCTGTGCCTCCTAACCCAAGATGTCTAGCTCTTTAGCCTTTTCCTCTTTGCAAGTCCTGCATGACACCCTAATGGAACTGTCTGGTACCTCAGTCTTTGAAATGCAACACGCACAGCTGAGCAGGTGTTCTGAGGCTTTTTTTTTTTTTTATGTTACATACATTGCTGGAGAAGGTCGGGCCGTGGGGCCGGAGATAATGGGGGTTGGATAATGAAACATAATTTGAATATGTAGCATATTTAGATACAGAGTTGTGTCACTTGAAAATACCCATAACTAAAACGTGGTCTGACTAATTGTCTTCAGCCTTTCCCAGAAGAAAATCTAGTGGTCCCTTGGAAAAACTATTCACTGAAATGATCTGAAAATAGCTTTTCTTCTGCAAGGGTCCAAGAGATGGGGCAATGTGGCTCATAATTAGAACTCCGTATGATCTCTGTCTGTTTATGTGCCTATCATAAAGAGTGACTGGCTTTCCTATGGGGAATAAGGAATGTTGCCCTGGAGACAGACAGCTTACTGACACTGTTTCACAACAGAAATGCGGTTTGCCCCCAAGTTCGGTATATGCTCTGCTTAACATTCACATGGAAACACCGTGACTTGAAGCACATTGGAGAGGTTCTGCTCTCACTTACACTGGAGTGAATCCAGAGTCAATCCACTGAAGTCAGTACAGAGAATGGGAAAAGAGACCATCCTTGGCCTTCTGCAGTAGGTATTGACACTCATCGGCCATTCAAACTCAGAATGGCAGGACAAGGCATAGGCCATGGGCACTCAACAAGGCAAAAAGTGTTCTTGGTCTTCTTAGCAGGATCCTTCTGGTTACTGCTCTGAAAGACTTTGTCTACATTAGAGTATTGAACCAGACTGAGCACCAGCAGCTGAACTGGTTTAAGAACCATTGCACATTTGCCCTGCATTTGCACTAGCACTATTCTAAGTGCCTTGGGCCTCAGTGCCCGCTATGTGTACCCGACAATTTGCAGCACAGTTCTGAGAAGCTATAAATATGCAAACATTAATTAGCATCCCTGCAAGGTACTTTTTAATGGAAACATTCAACGACTTGCCCAAATTTACACAGCAGGTGTGCGGCAGAGCCAAGAAATGGACACAGGAATCCTGACTTCTAGTCTCTTACTCTGCACTAGACACAATTTCCTCTCGGTTCATATAGGGCGATTTTAATGTCTTTTTTCCACCACTGACTTTATCATTATCTTGGAGAGCATGATAGCCTCAAGGCAAGAAGGCACAGCTCTGAGGCCCTATGGCAATACAAATAAATAATAATAATAGGAGATGATATGGGAGACCTTGTTATCCTTGATTAACTAATACAAATAGGGTCAGTTAAACCTGATACAAAGCGTTTATTAAAAGAGATCATAATCATTCATAATTTATTTCAGCCACCAGCTCATTAATCTGCTCCCCAATATGCAGAAAGGAATGGGTGCTTTGAAATATGGTAACTTCGTGCCTTTGATACCCCCCCCCCCCAAAAGCATTAATGTGACATGCTAATTTGCCAACTCACTGAAGTGTCTTTCATGCTGATTTCACTTCAGGGACCTCCTGGACCAGACCTTGTAAAACAGAACAACATGGTAATTAATGGCATAATCCCATTAGAGTGAGGATGGGAGAGTGCTGGAGATGGGTAAGAGGCAGGAAGCACGAAGATAAGTGGCCACTCTCCCCTAATTATGCAGACTTGACCCTCTAGGCTGAATGAAGAACAGACCATGTCAGGCACTACTTGGACTGCACCTGCTTTTGGCTGTTTCTTTCACAGTGTTAATTCTCCTGAGATGAGAGCTGAGTTTTGCTGTCTAGGGTGTGAACAGGTCATGCTGCCTCACTCTAGCTCCCATAATTCCCTCTGAAGGAGCAAAAGACACAAAGCCTGTGTGGCTGCACTGGCTCAGTTTGTGTCTGTGTGATACTGATGCTGCAGGCACCGTTCTAATGGAAGACCAGCCTTAGCACGCCCTCTCCTGGTACACAGTCACTCTGGGTTTCCACACCGTATTGCCCCACAGCATGATTGATGGAGATGGCCCACAATGAAGGGAAAAGATCCCATTGAATCATTTTGAAATTTCAAATCTGTTGCATGACATTCACTGAGTAACACTCTTCCTACTGAGTAGTCCCATGGCCTGGTGGGCCTTAAATTAAGACTTGGGCCTAAGGGCAGAGGCATTTGGAAGACAAATAGAAGGAAGCAAAGCATAGCTGCTGGTCTCTGGGATGTTTTAACTGCAGCACCGCGGGCTCTTTGAATCCTCCTTTCTGGCAGACATGGGTTGGCGGGTGCTTGTCTTAGAGTGATTTATCAATATTACCCAAAGCCAATCTAAAGCCATTATTTATTTTATCCCCGGGTTGTTACGTTTTATAGAACTGTTTATGTAAAACATTAAACAAGGAAACTCTTTGAGTGCAACCAGATGGGGCCTGTCTTCAGTGGAGAAGCATCCGCAAATCACACACAGAAGGAAAAGCAGTTGATTGGCACTGGGGGGACCCTAAGGTTAGGAATTCGTACTCATTGAAAGCCAATCGGGTGAGGGCTTGTGAAACACCTGGGCTTGGATTGGCCAAACTTTATCTCAGACATCCACCGCCTTCTCAGTGAAGCGGGTGCATCAAGGGAGAAGCCATGAGTCAAGGAGGACCATGGGATCCTGCGAGGTGCTGAGCACACGAGGTAACGTTCACCCCATGTAGAAGACATGGGGCGCACAGGTCTTGTGCTGATGTCCTGGTGCAGCCCCTATGTGGTTAGTGGTGCCTATGCCTGGCACGGCTGACCTGGGACTTGTGTGCCTGGCCTTTCTGAACAGGACAAATTGCCCCATTTCTGAGACGTGAGGCTGCAATCATAACGATGATTGTTTAGTATCTTGAATGATTGAGACTGATGGGAGATGCTGTTGCCTTAGAAATATCTGAGGCAGAGAGACTGGATTCAGCTGGCATTGTTTTGGCGGAAAGCGCATGGGAGAAGTCACACCCTCGCTGAGCTTCCATGTGTGTCGGGAAACGTGTCCAAGGAGAAGAGAGATGTTAGTCATGTTGCTTAAGGCACTAATGGAAGGTGCCCAGATACTGTGGGGCTGAGCACAGGGCAGGAACTAGAATAGACCCAGGTAATTCAGGGAAGGGAGGAGGGCAAGGACCGGAACTGAGGAAATTAGCTCATCTAGGGCTACAGCCATAGACCATGATGCTCAGAGGAAGGGGCTAGGATACTCGCTGCAGTAAATCTGTAACGAAGGAATGTGCACGAGCCCCTGCTACCATCATATAATTATAGCTATGTCAGGCTTTATACACAGTACGATGCAAACTGCAGAGTCTGACAGAGCTCTGGCTATTAACTCCATCAAGTAATGTGAAATCCCTGATCCAGACAGGGCTGTCCACAGGTGGTAACGGCTTAGTCTGAAAACCTTTGTAAACTTGGCTTGGTTCTAGTCTGGCCTTAAGCACAAGTAGGAAAAGCAACAGTAGCCTAAGTGACTCATGGCATGACCCTACCTTCCATCTCCCAGAGGAGGGTCTGGAGCGAACAGCCTACTGCGGCGAGGTGCAAATTATACATCCTGTCCCATTGGGTTTGCTGTGATCTTTGTCCCTCCTACCAACAAAAAGCATGGACAGTGTGAGAGGAGTTTGGTGGCCCTGAGGCCATTTCCAAGCTGACATGACTCTCCTCACATTAAAGTACCACCACAATTGCTACTAATTGCCCCCTGTGGTTGGCAGCTTCAGCAGAGAAGCCATGAATGGATTGGCCCCTGGGGACTGAACTTGGTCTCAGACCTTAAGCAAAGCTCATGTTGGGAAGGTTTGGGGTGCATTGATGGCGCAGGGGTGGCCACTTTCAGTGCCGTGGTTCGACGGATAACCAGAGAACCATATGGCTGTCAAATCCACTTCCTTTCATCAGCAATGCGCGTGCGCTCTCTCTCTCTCTCTCTCTCTCTCTCTCTCTCTTTTTTCAGACACCAACGACAACCAATGCAATTAAACCCACATTATGGATTAGTGAGCCATAAAATTTCATTTAGAAATTCAAGTCGTCTGACAACTGCACCTTGAAATCTCGTGTTGCTAGAGTGTGTGGCAAGGTGTTGTTAGGACATACAAGCAGCAGAAAAATGGGTTGTTCTTGAAATTTTGCACACACACATACAAAAAAATAAAACTTCTTTTGTGCTGAAACTAAGTGCCAAATTTCCACTTGGTGTGAAATTTCATGTGGGAAATAGAATGGCATGAAAAATAATAGGGTTTCTAATGGAAATTCCTGCTGACCGGTAAGTGTAGTGGAGACATAATATCTGTCCGCAGGGATGATTTATGACGGTTGATTTAACACTTTCACAATAAATGGACATTTATTGACAGTAAATTCTGGTGGAATTACATATTATGACCACGTGGCCACGTCCTGATTAATGCTTTTGCGCGAGGTGCCAGGGGGCTGTTTATTTCAAGTGCCTGTTAGCTGGGAATTCATTCGGAATCCATTGCCTCAGGAATGGAAAGAACCCATTTGTTTGGTCCCGAGGTGTATTTCATATTTATTTCTACACTGCAGGGATTCAGCATTAAGGAGGAGGCATAAAATAGGAGGAAACGCTGGGCTTCCAGCTGGCTGACCGCACGTCTGCCTTTTGCGTGTGCTGGAGCATCATTTATCAGATGGATTCATCTTTTTAAATTCAGTGAACACAATGGAAAGGCAGCAGGGCCCTGTGAATGGGGCTATGAACTGGAGACCTGGGTTCTAGTCCTGCCACTAGCACAATGTTGCTGTGGGAGTTTACGCAAAGCTCTTCCCCTCTCTGAGCCTCTGTTTCCCTGGTCCATAAAGCCTAGTTTGACTGTCAACTCTTGAGGGGAGGAACAGTCTCTTTCTATACATGTGTACAGCGCCGAGCGCCATGTGGCCCTCATCTCAGGTGGGGCTCTCGGCTTTACTGCCCTAGAAACCATGAACACTCTGCAGAATAGGACATGTCCATTAAGGAAACAGAAACAGAGAGCTATTGCAGTGGCAAGGAGCCCAGTAGGATGCGATGAGGCTCATTTCCCATGTACAGCTCATCGCCGACTTCCTCCCTGTCTGTTTGCTTCACCACTGAGGTTCAGTAAGTTCATTGGCCAAACATGACATGTAAATGAAGCTGTAAGAACAGCCATTAAGAGCCAGAGGGGTCAGAGACTCACATGATGTCAGGGAGCGGGAAGCGTTCTGGGCAGCTTGGGTCACAACCTCGCCGTTATTCAAACGTTAGCTCTCGTGCTGAGGGATTAGACACGCAGAAGGAGCAGTCGCTCACAGGGAGCTCTGCACTGGGCAGTCCGGGGAGTGGAGTCTCAGAGGCATCATGACCCCTTCCCGCTCCCGGCTGCTGGCCGGCTCAGTAGGCTGCAGCGATGCGTATCATCTCTCAGTTCTTTGCTGGCCTCTGCGAAATGAGCCGGTTGTCTTAGTCCTGTGAGATCAGCCCATGCAGGGAGAGGCAGAACTCTCCACTTACCCCTGGGGCTGGTTCCCCAGAGTCAGAGCTGAATCTCATTGGCAGGGAGGAGCTTAGGGGTGAGTACCTTACGCAGCTACTGCCCAGGCTGTGACCCTCGATGCTTTTGGTGCTCACCAAATAATAGACAAAGCTGCAGTCCCTGGCCCAGGGAATTTATGGCATGAATCAGACCAAGGCACTTAATGCCCTGGCAACAGGAGCAGTCTTGGAGCAAGACAGGTGTCTTCAGGGGCTCAGCTCCCCCATGGAAGAAGCATGTTGTGGAGGAAGAGCAGGAAGGACATGGCGCCAAGCATGGGAGCTGGAAGGAACAGACAGGAGAGGGAGGCTTTGGGCAGCATAGACAGCAAGGAAATCTTAGAGGAGGCTAGGTCAGAGATGTAGGCAGGCCACAGATGGGGAAGGCACAACTCAAGCTTGTCATGGGAGGAGAGAAGAAGGCAGTGATGGAGCCAGGCAAGAGAAGTGACCAGGTCAGAGCTGCAGGAGAGGATGAGCATTGTTGTGGCCGGGTTTTATGTGTCCTTGGTAGGAAGAATCAAGAGCTGCGCTCTCTGGCATTGTCAGTCAGGCACCAAAAGAACAATTAATTCATTAAATAAAATATGCATTATTTACCTCTCCCACAGGCTATGCACACATAATTCATTTATGCAAATACCTAGCACCAGTTAGCAAAATAATAAGCATGGAAGTGTTCTATTCTCCTAAATAAATATGGATCTTGGGGCCCACGTTTGCCAGCCTGGCTGTGAATGGCTGTGACATGCCTCAGCTAAAGACTAATAAGCATTGGCTGCACCGACCCTTGTGAGGGGACAGTGACTCTTTGGGAGCTGCTCTGACTCCATTCCCTTGCACAGCTGAGAGAGCTGCATGGGCCCAAAGGTTTTTAATAGGAGTCGAACACCTCTGCTCAGAGTTTGGTTCTCCATCCCCTTACAGTGGTGTAAACCAGGATTAACTCCACTGAGTTTACAGTGGGATAAAATCCGTGTAAAGGAAAGCAGACTCCCACCCCTTTAAAGACCGTTGAGAAGTTCCTCATTTGGCATTCAGTCTGCTGGACAAAATTCTACTTTTGGCTCCGATTCAGCAAGGCACTTAGGTCTATGCTTAACTTTCAGCAGATGCGTAAGTCCCCAATGAGACATGAGCCTGTGTTGAAGTGGTTTTGCTGAGTCAAGGACCTTGTGCAGCTGGCACTTGCAATAATTCTGTGGCTCAAATAAAAAGCCTTTTTGCTATTCAGCAATGTAAAATTCTAGGGTGAGTGGAGGAAACATTCAGTGGTTGGAAGCGACTTCTTGGTTTGTAATGTCAGAACGGGACAAATGAAAGCTCTCCCCCAGCTAGTCATTGCCTTAGACCCTGGCGGTCTGCAAATCCTTAATTAGATGCCACCTTCTGAAAAATCTACCTCAATGAGAAAGAATCTCAAAGGGCAGGTCTATGTTACCTTTACCAGCATTACCAACTAGCATTTCCATGCTGGTTGTCTGCTTCAGGCTGACATTTCTGGGGAAATGTAACGGGGTCTCTGAAGGGCCCTCCTGGCTCCTGCCCCCAATGTGCTGAAAAAGCCCCACAGAGCTCCTTGTTACAGTGCTAACCTAGTGCTTTTATTTACAGGTTATGTTCCCATTACCTTTCCCTGATCTACATAGGCCCCTTCTTGTCCACCAACAAGAGAGAAAGGGCAAGCTAGTTCTCTCTACTACCCCTCACTGCCTTTCCTCTAGTGCAGCTTCCCTCTTTCCCACTCCTCTCCCTGGCTTCCTTCCCCTGGGGCTTTTATCCAGCCCCAGCCAGAAGAGGCAGCAGCTGTTCCAGCTTCCCCAGGTGATGTACCCAGCTCCCATTCACCTCCCTTAATTGGAGCAGGAGTGACAGAGGATTGGCTAAGCAGTTTTTCTGCTTAGTACCATGTCACAGGACACTTCAGCAAAAATGGCTTAGTCATCACTCATAACAAGGTTGGGGGAAATATGTAGTTTGGCCCATGTTAAAATATTCTAATAACTGTTTTGTTGAGAAGCTCTAACACCTCTGTGGTTTGGAGCAGGGACCTGATTATTTCTATGGTACTCTTAGAGGATCATGAGGGAGCCCCCATCTAGAGAGAAATAATTCCCTACAGCCCCATATTTTAAAAGATTTCATTGGGAATTTTCATAGATTTTTTTTAAAGCCAGAAGGGATTATTATTATTATTCTGAACTCCTGATAACACAGGCCATAAAATTCCCACCCACACACACACACCTTCTCCTTGATGCCTGCTTTTAGCCCATAAGGTCTGGCTCAGATAGTCATCCTAAGTGATTTATAGATTTCAAGTGCTGGGGAGTCCACAGCATTCTTAGGTGAGCTAATGGTTAATATGGTTTCATAATTTCTAAAAGCAAATGCTGGGCAAACAATAAAGAATAAATAAGGCGGATATCTTGTGTGTGTGTTGAGCACCACGTATGCATGACACTGAACAAAGCCGAAGCCAAGTCACAGCCCTTGCCCTGAGGGGCATGCAGTGTAACATGCATACAAACCAAGCCACCTGTTGATTTGTGACTTTCTACCGGGTGTTGCCCTGGGTGGTCTTTTAGAGCTGAAGCACTTGTCCAGTGAGGTGTTTCCCATTGGTGGCTTTTACAGCAGCATCTGTGCTCAGTTTCTACATGACATAGCTGCCTCAAGGATTGTGGTGTCTGGTGCACCCTTGAAATACTATCAATTAGTCATCTCGAGCAGCTGAATGGTTTGCAGTTCCCACCTGCAGGGCTTAAACTTGCTGGGTGAATTTTTGTTGCCAGGCACCTGTTCATTGCTGGAATGTCTTTTAAAACTGGCCAGCAAAGCTGTGCAGGACAGTGGTTTTAAGGATGCACCCTGGGGCCATTTCACTGACAGGGAAAAGAAGTGAAAATCCAGGGCAATGCTAGACTGAATCAAGACACTGTGTGAAGGATGAGGACAAATGTGACCACGTGTGCCTAAGTACCTGCACTACATGGGCAGCTGAGGTTGTAGCAGGTTTTCTGCATGAGTAAAAAAATGGGTTGTAAAAGCTTTGGATTTTTGTGAGCTCTGTCGGAAGCTGTGGAAATGTTGGAGAAACAATATTTGACACTCAGACACAAACACTGCTTTCAGCCGTTACAAATTACCCTGCAGCGTGTTCAGGAAAGAAAAGTGACTTTCCACCAACACTTTGAGGAGACGCTGGTAGTGACTTGTTGCAAGCTCAGTGTGACCGATGTTAGTCATGTTGCTTGATGCACTAGTGGAAGGTGCTCAGATGCTGGGGTGCTAAGTGTGGTCTAGGAACCTAGATAGACTAGACTAGGAAAAGGATGTGTGTGTATCTTGGGCACATGATGCATTTACTTCTGTTGAGTGATCTGGGTTGCTGACATGGCAACATTTCCTTAAACTGCCAGGAACCAGAGTTCAAGTCCTGCTCAAGTAGCAGGTAGAATTTGCTGGTTTCATCCTTGGTCTTGGTGGATGGATAAAGATTTTTAACTTCACCCTCTTTTTGAGGCTGGGACAAAAGGAGTCCAAATGAAACAGAACGTGTGACAGACAAACCTTAACAGGTTCAGAGTTTTGGGGACTTTTGAGATGTTGAGCTAAATACTTCTCTGGCTTCATGTTGGCCAGTTTGCCCTGGGGCCTCCTGACCTTTGAGTTCAACTAGACTATTATTCAGTGGAATTTGTGCTCCAAGCCCCTTAGGTACTTCTGAAAATCTCTCTTCTCATTGTTTATTACCGTTATTTGTATGACAGTAGTGCCTAGAGGTCTTCTGGAGCCCCATTATGTTAGGTGATGTGCATATGTATAGAGAATAAGATGAGGAAGACTTGTAGCACCTTTGAGACTAACTGATCCATTTCAAAAGGTATTTTTTCTCCTGCTGATAATGGCCCATCCAAATTAAACAGCCTCTTAGAATTGGTATACTAATGTACAACCTTTTTCTTTCTGTGCATATAAATACATCTTACTTCTGTTCCATTCTGTGCATCCAATGAAGTGGGCTATAGCCCATGGAAGCTTATAGTGAAATAAACTGGTTAGTCTCAAAGGTGCTACAAGTCTTCCTCATCTTATTTACGAATACAGACTAATACGGCTGCTAATCTTAAATATGTATAGAGAGAGGCCCTGCCCACAAAGCTTGCAGCCTCAGACAAGCTGGAGACATCACAGGAATGGCCTTTTATGTGGCATCCTGGTATTTCTGCTTCAAGTCAAAACCCATGAAAGAGGGAGATGGACAGCACCAAAAATAAAAAAAAAATCGATAGGGCACTACACTGAGCCCTGGCTAACGCTTCCCTTTCCATTGGCTTGAGCTTCCTAGCTGCCATTCGGCTGCTTAACTGTATTTATTTATATTTGTTTTAAATGTGCCTGCCTGAACTCTAAATGCACATGCAAGGAATAACGCATTCCACCCCAGACAGACCCACAGAAAAGGTAAGGGCTTTGCCAAACCACCTGTCCCATCATTGAAATGATAAGTACCCACATTATGGTGAAATTCCCTCTGTGCAGAAAACCAGCAGAAGAGATATGAGCCCTGTGAAGCCCCACTTACATACTATGCACCTAGGCCAGGATTAGCAGAAGCCTATCACTGGGAGTGTTTGCAGTAAGACATGACACGTGAGGAACAAAAGCATTTACAAAATGTCCCATCTTTCATTCACACTGGGCACTGAAACACGCCCACCAGCATCCTCCAGCTCTGTTACTGCTTTGACTCTCTGGGGTTTCCACAGAGCCTATCAAGTTTCCTCATGAAGTCGACTGTGGGGAAAGAAAATGAACACTCTACCTCATGCTGCTAGAATATTACTTCCTGCTACTTAATTTCTGGGATGGCCTCCCTCTGTGACATTCTGTACTTGAAGCAACATTGAAATGAAGGCCAAAAAATCTGCCATCTATGTAGGATGGCACTTGCAGCATGCTGAAATCACTAGTTGTTAAGTGTTGCTGCAGGAGGCAAGGTCACAGCCACCGGTTAGGACATTTTAAAATACAATGTCTCTGGATCTATAATGAAGTCTATTAAAAATGCAAACTCATTCCTGGGCAGATTGCAGCTGGGTCAAAACCCCTCAGAACAGAACATATCCTGCTGGTAAGCACAGTATTTATACACCTAGGCTCAACAGAAGAGCTACGCGGTAAAGTTACAGATTGTAATTATTAAACAAGGTGGACCAAATTCTTCCTGCTGATACGCTAGTATACATCTGAAGCCACTTCCTTGAAGATAATGCATTTATACCAGCGGTCACCTCATCCAGACCCTGGCCCAATCCATCACGTAGGTTCTGCACCATCCAACTGGATTTCTTTTTATCCAAGGAAGGTTTTTATAATTATCACAACGCCTGCCCACCTCACCCTCCGCCTGCTGCCTGGGAGCTGCATGATTAACATCTGGACCAAGTCCTGGGATCTGGATGCCTGATGCAAACCCTGTTGTAAGCAGAAGGAATCTCATTGACTTCAAGGGACTTTCCTCAGACGATATCTGCCCCTTAATCTGCATTCAGGGCCTAGGTCAATCGTCTCAGCCCCAGCTAGACTCCCTAGGATGCCTTAAAACGCATGGGGTGCCAGCATAAAGGGAGCTGCCACATCTCTGCCCCCATGTCCAGCCCCACACACTTTGCAGGCTCAGAGGACCCTGCTCAGGGAAGTTATAACGAGCCAACCTGTGAGCGTCATGCCCTGTCTACACCCAGCAAGGAGGAAGAAAGCAGCAGAAGATGGTGGTTCCCTGAAGATGGTGGCTCTCAACATCGTAAGGGGGAAAATGGGCTGAAGAAAGATATCCTGAAGCTGGAACCAGGGAGGGAGTGCAGGAGTGGGGGGAGGGAAGGGGTAAACTGAAGAATTAAAAGGAAGGAGTTCCCCATGGCCTCGTTGAGGTTAATAGAAGCATAATAAACTGAAGCTGCACCACAAATACATCTCTCTGCACGAGCTGCTTGCCACGCCAAGTGCTGGGCACTGCAAGACCCAGATGCCCTGTGGCTCTGGCGATTATTATTGATGATGATTAGTGTGTGGCCTCCCTGGGCACTGGTGTGAGAACCAGGACAGATGTAACTGCTGGATGGACGGACACACACCCAGAGGGCAGGCCAGGCTCCCCTGGGTGAAAAGGTGAACTGGGGTGGGGGGGGGACAGATTTCTCCTCTTGCTCCAGCAGCTGTGTACTCCAGACAGATCCTTCACACAAAAGAAGAAAACCCTGGAGTTGATCTGCCCAGAGGGGCCAAGATTAGAATTTGGCCAGTAGTTTGGGCCCAGTTCAGCATGGCAACTGCAGTGGGATTGGAAGGTGCTCAGCACCACACAGGATCATACCACCAGGAGAAGGAGCCAGCTCAGGAGTTGGTTTGTTGTGGAGCCAGCAAGCTTTAAATTCTAGTCTCCAGGCAACATATGCTGTGAACCCAAGTGACCCTAACAGAGGGGCTGTGTGGTCTGGTGGCTAGAGCCCTGGGCTTGGGTGGGGAGACCTGGGCTCTATTCCTGCCTTTCCCACTGACCTTCTGTGGCAATCCGGCAACTCACTGCAAGTCTTGGTGCCTCAGTTTCCCTTCCCATCTGTGGCTGTTTATCTTGCATACCCTTCGGGGCAGGGACCCTCTCTCTCTCTGGTTTCAGTCAGGTCCTCAAGGTGCTACTATAATACAAATGAACAGTAATACACTAGTGACCAGTGTGTACATGAACTGGGGGAAAGAGCATCTCCGCCTTCTGCCTATGTGCTTTTTTTCCACCTACTCTCCCTGCCCTTCAGTCTCTCCCCCTTGTCACCAGGCAAACCTGGTCTCACCCTGAGCCTTGGGCCCTTCTGCTGACTGTGCTTTGAGTGCTGGTGATTTGTGTGAATCTCTCCCCCGCTCCCTCCACGAGATGGGTAACTGAGCAGGGTGGGCATGGGACCCTCTGGACTGGCCCTGGTGAGTTTCATGGCGAAGTGAGTCAAAGCATGAAGGACAAACCTCTAAATGTTTCACATCCAGTCAGTTCTGATACTTCCCTGACTCCGCAACCCTTGGGCCCAATTAGAGTGATCAGATGTCCTGATTTTATAGGGACAGTCCCAATATTTGGGATTTTGTCTTTTATAGGCTCCTATTACCCCCAACCCCCTATCCCGATTTTTCAGACTTGCTGTCTGATCACCCTATGCTGGTATAAATTGATATCTGGGGCGCTAACCCAAACGCCACCCGCTAAGACCCAAACTGCTTCGTAAGATCCTGGTATCATCATCTTCAGGCTGCAGGGGAAGCCGAGGAGGGGCTGGTGTGTTTCTGCTTTGGGTGAGGCCAGACCTGCCCCGAGTTGGAATAAACAGAGTGAATTTACCAAACACTTTCTGCTACGTCCTGCATTCAGTGGGCTTCTCCCCTGCCCTGAGCAGGAGGGCCGAGGAGGCAGCGTGCTTAGATGGGGATGGAAGTGCCTTGGTTTCTAATGGCTTTTCTCTCTCTCTCTCTTTCCCTCTGTCTCTCTCTCTCTCTCTGTGTTGCCGCACAGAAAGCTGATCTGGCCGTTGCTCCTCTCACGATCACCCACGTCCGGGAGAAAGCGATAGACTTCTCCAAGCCATTCATGACATTGGGGGTCAGCATTCTGTACCGGAAGCCCAATGGGACCAATCCCAGTGTGTTTTCCTTCCTCAACCCCTTGTCTCCTGACATTTGGATGTACATTCTCCTCGCCTACTTGGGGGTCAGCTGTGTGCTGTTTGTCATAGCCAGGTAAGGGGCACTCTGAAGCCACAGATCCAGAATACCATTGCACATCCCGCTTGCTGCCCTTTGCCAAGTTCAGAATCATTTAACTGCTCAGTTCCCCACCCCCGAGAGCCTGCAAATTAAATCTGTTCTTCCCTTAATTCAATTTCATTTCCTCCACTACACAGAGACAGGCTGGTTTGTTATTGTAGGGTTGCTCATGATGGTCAGACTGCATGCACTGTTTATTTCCCCTTCCTTGCTGTGAGATAACTGGAGCACCAGGCTCAGCATCCTTTGTTATTGTAGGGCTGCTCATGATTCAGACAGTGTACTTGGTTTGTTATTGTACACATGAGTTACTTCATAGGGCCTGATTCTGATCTCACTTACACTGATTTCACACCATTGCAGCTCCAGTGAAATCAATGAAGTTACTCCTGGTTTACTCTGTGAGTGAAATGATAATCAGGCCTGCTGTTTGGGGGATGGAGTTTATTTATTTACTGTGGGATCACTCACGGCGATAAGCAGGCTTCGTTATTGTAGAGTTGGCGATTACCTCTCTACACGCTGGTTTGTTATTGTAGGGTCATTCATTCATAGGCACGGTGGTTTGTTATTATGCAGTTCCAGGCCCTGTCAGCGTTAGAGCTGACCATGCCATGCAGTTAAGGTGGGATTTCTTAGCTGTGGGATCATGCTGTACACTCAGCTTTGCTATTGTCAGGTCTCTAGCAGTGGCTGCGCTTTTCTCAATGGAAATAAACAGCCACGGCACACAGGAACTGGCAGACTGGATCAGCCCATTTAGGCCAGTGTCCTGTCTCAACAGTTGGCCAGTGCCAGCTGCTTGGAGGTGCCAGAAACTTTGTACTTAAAATGCTGGATTAGCTGCCCATAGCAGAAGTTCCTTCTCTCCGCTTTACTGCCTCTCCCCTGTTAGATAGAGACTGGTTTATAGCCTTTCAGAGATTTTTCTTACCCTACTAAAAGTAGCTGTGGGTGTTCTCAGTTGTAAGCCTCTTTCAAATCACACTTTTGAATCTCTTGGCCCCAATGATGTCCTGTGGCAATGAGTTCCCCAGGCCAATGGTGTGTTTTGGGTTTGTCTGTTTTTAAGTATCAAAGGGATAGCCATGTTAGTCTCTATCCACAAAACCAATTCGGAGTGCGGTGTCACCTTGAAGACTAACAGATTTATCTGGACATAAGCTTTCACGGGTAAAATCCCACTTCGTCAAATGCATGAAGAAGTGGGTTATTTACCTATGAAAACTTATGCCTAGATAAACCTGTTTGTCTTTAAGGTGCCACCAGACTCCTTGTTTTTATGTTTTATTTCCTTTTGTCATTGTAAAGCCTGTTGCCTTTCCATTCATTGACTGTGCGCTAGTTGTGATGAAGGGTAATCGGAGCACCTGATTTATCTTCTCTGTGCCGTCCATTACTGAATATGCCTTTTTCATGTCACCTCTCGTTCATCTCTACCCAGTCCCACTCTCTCGAGACACAGATCGCCCGATAGCCTCAATCACTTCTACCTTCTCTCACTGAACCCTCTGCAAATGATCCCCCACAGCCCCTCTCGAGCAAAACACTGGGAAGCCTGTTGCCATGGACCTGGCAATGTGTCTGTTTACAAAATTAACATGCCGCTAATCTTCATGTTTAAACCTCATTCCTATCTTTAAAAGCAGCAACATTTGCATCCATTTGCATGCGTTATTAATTTCATACAGTCTTTGTTTGATGAGATATAGAGTCTGGGGATGCTTCCGAATGTGCACAAGCAAAGTGTGCAATGGGAGATATGCAGACAATGGGCCATACATAAGCTTGTGGGCCTTCCATGCACCAGGAAGGTCTTTCTTGGAGGCACTAGTCCTCGTTAGCCCTCCCTCGCCTTTTGATTAGTATCCTTAATTGAGCCATTTTGTAATGGCTTTACTTCCATTTTGCCTGCCACTCATCCATATTTATGGGACACAGAGACAGCCTTGTTTTGGTTGTATGAAGGGGTCCTCAGGGGTGCTTAATGCAGCACATAAATGAGCTATTATAGCCATGCTTTGCTGTTTATCATTTCAAAGCTCATCAGTTGTGAGCATAGAGAGCAGCCTGCTCCATTGTGGCTGTGCTTTTGAAGTGCTTCTCTGCCTGGTGCCATGCGGCTGGAGTTTGCTGTGTTTTTTTTTCCCAGTCCTTAGAAGAGCTCTCAATATTATCTTGATGGGCTACATTTCCTTTGCAAGCCATTGACCATCTGTGTCCCAGAGTCCAGCCTGAGACGGGATATGCCTATGGGCACAAATAGCAGTTTGGTGCCCGATTCCCATTGCGAGTTAGGTACCTCACTGCTATTTGTGCCTTGAGAAATCTCCAGCCCCGCCCCCGGACCGCACCAGCTCTCTGGGCAGCCTCAGTGCCCAATTGCTTCCTAGGATGGGTGGAGTGTTTTTTCTTTAAAGCGTCCTTCAAAAAGAGCAGCCTGCCTCTAAGCCACTGACATTTCAATCAAATATTCAAAGCAGAGATTAATTATCAAACGGCAGGATCCAGAATCCATTAACCCCATTTGCAGCCCTCCTGGATTCTCTGCAGCATTTAGACACTATTACCTGGGTTTAGCATGTAATACCCTAATTACACGTACAGCAGTTGTCAAAGTAAACTCAGCTTATCAAGCAGAATATTTGTTCTCTCCAGAACATGTGGGCTGGCGAAGCAGCTGATTCTTCGTACACTTGTATAAATCAGGAGTAACTCCACTAACATCAAAAAACATAACTAGGCCCAGGGTGTTTGGAGGGTAAATCAAAGGTTTACTCTGACAATGAGAAGTATTCTCCTTACCAGTCTTCAGAGTGAATCTCTAGCAAGTGACAGTACTTAGAGCATCTCTAACCCTTCCCAGCTTCCTGACACTCTGCAGACATTAACTACAGCTCCGTAGGAAAGGGGAATGTCTGTCTGTAGAGAATCAGAGGGGAGCCGTGTTAGTCTGGAATTGCAGAAGTGACAGAGTCCTGTGGCACCTTAAAGACTAACTAAAGTCTTTCTGTTTGTACAGCATCTAGCACATTGGGGTGCTGGTCTACGACCAACACTCCTAGAGTTACTGCAATACAAATAACAAAAGCTAATAATTATCCATAACTCTATCCCCATAATGTAGATAAGGCAACAGGCAGAGCTGGTTCAAAAAATGAAATTCAAATTTTTATTTTATTTTATTTTTTTTGGTGGGGATGGAGAGACACATTTTTTTCATGAAAATTTAATGCCATTTTCCAATCATTTTCCAGACCTGTCCGAGGTCACCCAGGTTGACTGAGATGGGTTCGGGACTCAGTAGTTTCTGGCTACTACTCCATGCAAACTACATATGTTGAGCCGCAGTTGACTTCAATGGGAATCTTGCCCATGAGGTCACAAATGATAATGGCCGAACATTTATAGAACACCATTCATCCTCAATAGTCCCGAAGGAATTTACAATGCAGACACGGATCCGGTCACAACATTTGAGGTCAGATCCCAAGGTGATGTTATGAACCAACCCCTGTTAGAGAATTAATAAACATCTGGTGAATTTTATCCCTTAGGTAGCTGTGGATCATGGGAGGATGAGGCTCTCTGTATATCGTTTGTACAACTGGGATTCTTGTACTTATCACATAGCAACACAATGAACCAGTCATTCACTTCCGGAAATATCTTCCATTCAATACTGTATCTCACTGAAAGTGCAGGGGAGCTGTGGAGGTAGAGCCAGAGAAGAGAACACCAGCTGCTGAATTACCCATCCTGCTTTTATAGCTTCATAGTTTAAGACCAGAAGCAACCATGAGATCATCTAGCCTGACCTCCTGCATATCACAGTCTATTCATTTTCACCTATATACCCCTAACACTGAGCCCAAAGACTTTAATAAGATCAAAGCATTTCAGTCCTTAGCTTTGGGAAATTGGTAGCCACACCACATGAGGTGGCACGGCTGAAGAGCTACAGAAAAACATGCTAGCAATCTGCAGAATTTTGCTCTGGCAGCTCTAACCTGGACCTCCTGATGTCAGTGGGTGTTTTGCCATTGATCCTGTTGGGAGCAGGATCAGCTCCTTAGCAGTTTTGCAGTGCCAGAGAGAGAAGCTACCAGACACTTAGCAGGGAATGAGATGTTCATCTGGGAAGATGAACACAGGCTAATTATGATTAGCAAAGTAGTTGCTGTGATGAGTAATAGCATTATCTCTGCTCTCTGTCTCTGCTAACAATGCAGAACATTGCTAGATGGACTCTGTTGACATAATGACTGTGTTTGATTTCTTGTGTGGTTTGAAATTAGAATTCTAATACATTTTTAGATTTATGAGTTTACGTTTCCTTCTTCACAGGGGGACCAAAAAATCCCTAAAGCTCTTCCTGATTTTCCTTTCCAGAAATATAAAAGGTATTGGTTAAACCTAACACAGAAAAACCTTTTCAATGAACAGTGATGAGAGGCACAAAGGAAACTGGAAATGAACTGTCCGCTCACCACAGGTGGAATGGAATTGGGGAGTTGACCCTTATACAGAGGAAATTTGGAATGATCCTTGCACTGGGCCAAATGGTGTATTGTAAAATGGATGGGGGCTGCCTACCTAACTGCACACTGAAGAACCTCTGTGTTATCCCCAGGAGTGCATGCATTCAGCAGCTGTCTTCTACAAAGGCTGAGAGGAGTCCCAGGCAGAATAAAGTTTTGAGATCTCCATTATCCAGTGGCATGCACTGGCTGCTCCTCGCCACCAGAGGGGGAATTGTTCACCCTCCGGATGGGGGATTTTGGCTGCGGTGTCTGCTCCCCACAAACACGCATGTGCCCCCACTCCAAAGTGGGGAGTTTCCAAGCCGTTCCTATCTAGACGTGTCAGAAAATGAGAAAGAAGCTGTGAGCAATGCTCTGATCTGTTGGGGCTTGTGTCCGGAGCACGAGAGGGGGCCTCCGAAGAGCTGTGCTCTCTGTGGCTCTGCTTTGGGACCTGGGGCAGGCCATTTGCGCCTCTCAGGCCTGCTTTCCCGGTGTGGCCCTGCGGGCTAGAGGCCCCTATCAATACCGAGCGCAAGAGATAACAGCGTGGGTGTGACGCAGGCTGAGCTCCTCAAATGGAAGTGGCTAGTGGTGGTAACTCTTGTTTACTCTGCCTCTTTGACAAATGGGAGAGAACGGCTTTGACGACTGCCTGTGGATCCCTGGGCAAACCCCTCTTTGCAGAGTAAACTCTTCTGCAGCTCTTGGCTAGAATGACCTGCGGCATCTGCTGAATAAGCACATGGGAGAGCAGAACCCCCCATGGTGCTACCCTGCCCTAAGCCAAGTTCAGCTACTACCCGGCATTTCATAGCTGCCATGGATTAAGGGTTGCTGCGGAGTGCTAATAGGGCTGTGGACGTTGGGCTGGGTGACTGGAAAGCTGCAGGGGTAGTTGGGTGTGGTTTGTCTGTTACGGGGGAAATGGCTGGGGGGCCTTTTTGTCTCAGGAACCCATAAAAATAGCTTTGCTTTTGAAAAGAGCTAAAACAGCCCCCAGGAGCAATCCAGGGGCTGGTTCCTGCCTGGAACGGGCTGCCATCAGAACTGAACCCACACAGGAAAGAGCTCCGGCGGCTGTTAATATTATTCCTATCGCCCCGTCATCTCCGACTGCATGAATGGTATAACAACGTGTCACTGAATGGCAAGGATCAGTATCCTAATTACCAGAGTTAATTAGCACAGGGCCGTCAGTGCTGCTTCATTTCCAGTAACGTCTCTGTTCGGCGTTGACTGATGTCACTGGTCTGGTGGCTGAGATTACAGGAGCGATGCGCATTCACAATTCAAGCTGTCGTTTGCTCCCTCTTAAACTCTCCCTGACGATTCCAAAGGGGACTCCCTGGGTGCTCTTCACGGTGCACTGCAAACCCAGGGCCAGAACGATGAGGGATCTCCTTCTGCCTAGCTCGGCCCATCAGCTGGATTGTACCATAGCACCTGGAACTCTTGAAGTCTCCAATGACCCTGGCTGTCCAACGTCAGAGTGTCCATATCTCCTTAGGCTGAGGGTCTCCGCCCAGAAAATTTTGAAGCCTGGCTCCATTGTGAAGTGGCAGTTTGGTCCCACTTTGCATGGCCCAAATCTGGGTGTTGAAATGGGTTAACATTCATTTCTTCCTTGTCATTTACCATTTGCTGTTCCCTAGCTTTCCATCCAGTTTCCTTCAGTCTAGTTTGCACTGATCAAATGTACAGATTTGTAGCAAGGCCAGTGCCTAAGTCATATCATGATGCCTGCAGTGTAATATGGCATTTTCCGTACCTGATTACTCCCAATTTATAGGCTCCTTTGCACTTCAGTTTCCTTCTTTCCTCCTTTTTCTAACTAATAGCTTCTGCTTCTGCCATTTTCTTCTGCTCTAATGCCCTTTTAAGGAATTTCTAGCATCCAGTGTGATTAAAGTTGTACAGGAATGATCCTTTACCACATGCAGATGGAGAGCGAGAGATATCACAGGAAAAATCCTAGATTTATTTATGGTCTCCAGACATAATGGAAACAATACCTGCTCTTGACCCCTGCAAAGCCTCTGGAAGTTCTCTTCTCAGAAGAAAAACACAGTCAAAAGAGTCAAGCTGTAATTCAAAGACACGCACCTCCCAGACTAGGCACCAGGGGCCTCTGTCGAAGCTATCATAGGAGGTCAATGACACTTAAAACCGACTCAGGGACTATTTAGAGGCAGGTGAAGGATATATTAGATCCATCATTACTTTTAATCAGTCTTTCCTGCTTCTTGATGGGGCCACTGCCTCTAACCGCCCTGCTCCCCAAAGAGCCATAAACGCTAGAGACACAGAATGGCTGAATGGCGTTAATTTGTCTGGTGACACTTGTACAATGAGCCAAGCCAGCAGTGCAGCCGGCTGTTCCCTTCTAATTGTCACCTGTTGCTCTCAGTGATGTGATCCCCAAATTACTACTAATCAGGGCACCATGCATAGAGGTTTTTAAATATTTTAATCCTAACGAGGGCCATGCCACCCATGAGACACTTCTCTGGAGATGAAATTTAGCCTCAAAGTACTTTGTGATGGATCCTTGCTTTCTATTTGAGCCTTCTTTGAAATGCTTCCCCGCTCCCCCTGCAAAGAGAAACCAAAAACTAGTTGTGTTTTCTCATGAACCATTTCACTTGAAACCTGGTCCTCACATGCGGGGGAGGAAAGTCTGCTCCCATGAATCCCTCAGCAGCCCCCATTTATTATGGCTCCAGTGAGAGGGAAGGAATGAACCCCGTAATGCCTTCATTATGTCTCTCTTGCTTTAATGGTCCCATGAGTCTTTTCAGGCACTGAAGTCACTGCCCCTGCTTTGCAGTCTCCTGAATATTTCTCTGTAATTTGAGCAGCACTATGAGGTTCTCACTCAAAGACCTTGAAGTTCTTCAGCGTGTCATCTTGTTGGGCTCATTTGATCTTCCCAATTCCTCTTCCATTTTGTATTCTCTCAGTTGGCAGCTGGAGAAAGTTTTTATCTAATTCTTCAACTCTGGCGTCAGTCAATAGGTCTGACTTGCTCACTATATTTTATGTACTCTCAGTTTAAAGCATTGGCATACTGGAGCCCAGGCCATTAAAGAAATGGGCAGTATTTAAAGCTGACTTTGATTTCAGTACATTTTTTTCTTCCTTTCTAGTTTTTTTTAAAGCACAGGGATGGCTAAAGGGATAGACCAATCAATACCTAGACAGACCAGTATTACTGTAGTGCTCAAACTAAAGCAGGATTCTGGGTACCGTGCAAACACTGGTAAGAGATAGCCCCTGCCCCAACGGAGCTCACAATCTAAACAGGCCAGGCAAACAATGAGCGGAAGGATGGAATATTATCCCCATCCGACAGATAAGAAACCGAGGCACAGAGAGAGGAAGTAAGTTGCCCAGGGTCACACAGTAGATCTGTGGCAGAGCCAGGAATTGAACACAGACCTCCAGAGTCAAGATCCTCCGTCCTCTCAAGTGTGACCCAGCAGTGACAGAGTTCAGTAACATTGTGTGAAGTAATTTGGGGTCCATGTCACCAAGAATTTCCCACTTGTCCTGTTATTGGCAGTCTTAGCAGAGGTGTCTGTGATTCAATGGGTCATGGAGACATATGTGTCCCCCCAAGGGTGGCTCCAGGAGGTTGGGATTGAGGCACTTTAGTAGGGCAGAGCCGGGGAACCCTGCAGTCATGCACTTGAGTGAAAATGCCGGGAGGAATGTGGTCTCTCGGATAGGAACTCACGTACGGCACTGACCTGCACAAGGAGAACAGAGATGGACAAAGCTCTTTGTCACACCAAACGAATAATACTAATAGTAATAATTCCATTTTCATCAATCTTCAGAGAGTTTTCATTGGGGGAAAATCATGCATTTTCAGTTGCCAGATTTTCAATTAATACCCAAAAATGTTGAAGAAATGTTCTGATGAAAACTATAAATGTCATTAATGGGGGAAAAAATAATTTTGCAACATGGAGGAATGGATGGATTTATCTATCAGATCCCTTGCACGGCACAAATTTACTCAAAATTAATTTGCAGTTTGTGAAATATAAAGTCTTATTATGCCCCGTTTCATCCATACCTCTGGCAATTCAGGATTGTTCCCTACAGGGTATTTTTCTAGTTTTAAATTTTCCAGTTTTAATAGTTGATGTTCTGTATGTGCAAAGGTTAAGGTGTGCCCATTTCTGCAAAAGCACTGTCTGAATTCTCCCCCTTCCCCGCTCCCCCTCCCCACCCCCCCGCTGACACCTGTCCTGCTATGTCTGAGAAAGCCCCATGAAACTAAACAGGACACCTCCCCGAAGAACACCGCACTTGGTGGAGAACTACACGTTATTTTAGAACACCTCTCCTAATACAAACGGTGGGCTGCAGGATTGGAGGCAGAAGCTACAGGGATTTCTGAAGGAAGCTGAGCTGATAATAATTAATATGTCTGGTTCAAAAGCAATTATGCCATTTATGTCTTTAATTTAATCACTGCAAAATTTGGGACTCTTAGCAAATGTGAATAAACAGCGCTAAAAATATTAGCATCTCTCCTGATGAGAGTCCCCTCCGGATCCTGGCTGAGTGAGCTACATTCAAAGCTGTATTTACCCATCCATCTTAGGCAGGGCTTTCAGCTGTGACTGCTGTGCAGAGAGGCTACAGTGCACCATGCTGTTGATTTTGTCTATAAACTGATGGGCTAGGGGCATGAGAACAGACCTGTGCAATTAACAGACTCCTCCACTCACCACCTGCAATGGGTCTGCACATTGCGGAAGCCAAGCTGCAAGCTGTGATAGGATATGTGTGGGGTCTGTAGGTAGTGCTTCTTTTAAGTAGCCCACTAGCGTCTCCCCAGGCTCAGCAGGTATTTGCTGTGTTAAGCTCATCTCAGCTGAAAGTAAGTCTTTGCAGAGCTACTCCAGTGACAGGAAAGAGGGGTTACACTTCCCCAGGTTGCTTGGTGCTGAAATGGAGCATCTTGTATATTCCTTCCTTATACTCTTACCTGGAGTACCTCTCCCACAGTTCCTAGTAAATCTGTCTGACACTGAACATTCTGGGAGATTTTGCAAGGCCACTGATGCCTTGTGGGTCACTGAGTCAGCAGGTAGTTCAACGGTTTCATCTACCACTCACTGGCACGAAAACAGGTCTGAATTAGTCAGTATTTAACCCTGGTGAAGCATGTTCTTCTCCAAATGGCAGTTAGCAGACTTGCTAACCAGCATGAGCACATCTATGCTTGGGTGCAACGGGCACTGTAATTGCCAGTTGCACCCAATAGGGACACAATAGCAGTTAGCCTGGTGTATTTCAGTAGCGTGGGCATGTCTTGACAGCAAATTTATTGTAAGGGGAAAAAGGGTCCCTCCAGTGGGAGAGAGACAGGCGATCTCTGCCTCCGTTGTGAGGCTGTGCAGGGTTCCACTGAATGTGCTGTTGTGCCCACTGCAAGACACTTGTGTTTCTGCAAAATACTCCTCTTCCAACAACAATTAAAACACAAACAGATCCTCCTGGGGGAGCAGCTCCCTAGCATCCTCTGAAATACAATATTGTGCATGAGATGATGCTGAATAATTGTTCCACAGTCTGCTTGGTGGACACAAAAGGGTCCTTTGCTCATACTAGGTGCGAGAGACGCTCCTGTGTTTGTGCCCCATTCCATTCCATCAGCTCATGCTTCTGGTGACTGTGTATGACTGGAAAGTCCTCTGCCAGGCTTTTCAAAAGGGGCCAGTGACTTTGGGGGGCCCAACCTGAGATGCCGTAAAGGAGCCTGGTGCCGAGCACCCACCATCTGACATGCAGGCCTCTTTATAGTTGGGCTCCCAAAACTTAAGGTTCACCAAACCACTAATCACATTGGAAATTCTTGGCCAAGCTTCTCCTTTGGGTTAAGAGCTGAAGACATGTCAGGGGTCAGCGGGCACCCTGGCACAGCTCCATGAGCATGCCAGCTCTGCCCTTCCTGGTCCATTAGACACCTCTCTTGCAATCTCCCAAATAACAGGCTTTTGCTTTCCACAGGTTCAGCCCGTACGAGTGGTACGATGCTCACCCCTGCAACCCCGGATCAGACATCGTGGAGAATAACTTCACCCTGCTCAACAGCTTCTGGTTTGGAATGGGAGCGCTAATGCAGCAAGGTACCCCCTACCACACATACACACCCTGCTGTTTTCTGGGACCGAGAGAGCTTTTGTTTGGTGCCTGGTTTTTGACAGGAGCAAGTTAAAACATAGTTGTGCTTGTCAAAAACAACCGTCTGTAGCAAAAAGAATAATGTGGCAGCCGTGGGCCCTGGTTGTCACACAGCGCCAGAGCCGCGGAGAGGAGCTATGTCACTGCACGCTGACAAGCACAGACATTGGGTTTGAAATTGTGGAGTTTGTTTCTTAACAATTACAGAAGTGCTTGTCAACACCGGCTTTTTGTCTCCACGCTGGGTAGGCAGTTAGCTGCAGGGACTGGGAGATAGCTCTCTGCTGACAGTTTTACTGCTCATGGTATCCACCGTGGGATGAAATATTTGTCTCTCCTGTTACTCTTTCTGATTGAGATGTACCATACGCATGTGGCTAGCTCAGATAGAAGCAACTCTCCAGAGAGCTGGTTGGATTTGTGTGTGTTGTATACAGTCCAGGGCTTTGCATTATCCAGCTGCTCATGTACCAGTCAGCCTAGTGCAAACAAGGTCAGAAAGGGGTTAATTAGATAAACGCCTAAGTGGAATTAATCTAATCAATGAAAACCAGCCATGACTTGGAGCTCAGGAGGATCTTGGGGACTATGTAGGGAATAATTCACTTCCCATGATTTTCCTTTCATCTGTAGACTCTATTCACTGCTTAGGGTAGCTGGCGGGAAATAGGGGAGAAAAGACATTAAAAGCAGTATGGCAAAGAACTAACTCAGCCTGAGGCGCTGGTAGTGAGACTCTCCAGAAAGCCTAGACAGTTCCTCATCTGTCACAGAAGGCTGGGGCTGGAGGACTCTTCTTTGCTCACCCAACAGAGACCAGCATGTTCTTTTTCATCTTATCTCCTCATGAGGGTGGGGGCAGGAGAGCGCTCACCTCCTGCTCTCAATTATGGAGAACAGAGATTGTTCCCACTGTAGAAGTCGCTGTAATTTATTTGGGGAAGCACCTGCCCTGCGGTAAGATAGGCTGAGCCAGCGCAGAATGGAGTAAGCGCTTCCACAAGGATTATCAGCCCAGTCTGCCATCAGCAGAGACCTCCAGCTTCATGCTTCTTGTTATAAAAAAGCCCCCTTTCCATCGCCATGTTCTTCCTACCCTCCAAGTTCTGAAATCGCCTGGACCCGTTGACCTCCCAGGCATGTGGCAAAGCCCAGCTGTCTGATCCAGTCTTGGTGTAGGACTGAGGGAGCGGAGATACGGTGGCAGTGTGAGGTTGTACTAGTCCTGGGATGGGTGACTGGATGGTGCTCAGTAGGGCTGGAGAAAGGAGATGCAGCTGCTGGTGTTTGGGATGGTTTCTGTCTGGCAACTCCAGTGTCACGTGGAGTTTGACGTCGGAGTTTTACATAGATGCCAACAGTGCCCCAGGTAGGGTTCCCAACTTTCTAATGGCACAAAACTGAACACCCTAGCCCTGCCCCTTCCCCAAGGCCTCACCCCCGACTCACTATATTTCCCCCTCCCTCCCTGGCTCGCTCTCCCTCCTCCTCCCCCGACTCACTTTCACTGGGCTGGGGTAGGGGCTTGGGATAGGGACTAACCTGCCTTAGCGCTGCAGCACCTCTAACCAGACCTTTTAACAGCCCTGTCGGCAGTGCTGACCAGAGCTGCCAGAGTCCCTTTTTTGACCAGGTGCTCCAGTTGAAAACCAGACACTTGCTCAGTCTGTGCCCAGAGCATGGGGTGGAGTTACCAGTAGGTCTAAATCAATATAAAGAATAGAGAAATAAAATGAGCTACTAAATTTTAGGGGATCCAAGATTCAGCCTGGCCCCAGCCTCACCTCTTTGTTTGAGTGAAGTTTTGTACCTGCTTATCTTTGGGCCTGCAGGTTATTGTGGATGAGGAATCCCCCATTTAGACAGCTCTGCAGCTGACTGTAGGAGCAAGTATGTAACTTACCCACACATGCAACAAAACAACAATATGGGTGCAGTTTTTATAGGCGCAAACTATGTCAGAAATAGAGAGTCTGAAAATATACCCCTAAAAGATCAGCTGGAGGTGCCCGTGTGTGTGTGTGTGAGAGAGAGAGAGAGAGAGAGAGGATACATTATGTTACAATCCATTTCCGCAGCTTTAATTCACTAGGTGGAGCAGTACCCACCCCCCATCTCCCTTTCTCTGGTGACACAAGTTTAATAATTTAAGCAATTCATTTACTTTCAGGAAGATCTAACCTGCCTCACCCCATTCTCAGGTCTTTAGTAGAACCAGCTCTCACACAATGTATGCGGCTGAGGGTGTAATACATCTTCCCACCCGGTGACTCCATCCTAGCATTGCACTGAAGGGAGAACAGACAATGGACAGACCCTAAAACATCAGAGCCCTTTGAGAAAGGCTTTGGTCATTTGCTAGGAACTGCATCCAAAATATCAGATGGGTTTCAGCTCCATGAACTGAGAAGTTCAAAAACTACAAACACATCCACTGATCCTTGGCACGGGAAATTCATAAAATACTCCTAGATGATAATAGGGCTTCCTGCTGGAACACTCATTTTGATGGACTCCATAGCTGCCAATTAAATGAAGTCCAATTGAAAGTACCTTCAAACACCTGTTTCCTTAGCTAGCAGTGTAAATGCTCATCACCTAAGGAGAGCTGTATAATGAAAGTACAGTCTATAGCATGGCGTGGGCAAACTTTTTGGCCTAAGGGCCACATCGTGGAATAGAAATTGTATGGCGGGCCATGAATGCTCACAAAATTGGGGTTGGTGTGTGTGAGGGGGGTGAGGGCTCTGGCTGGGGGTGGAGCTGGGGATGAGGAGTTTGGGGTGCAGGAGGGTGCTGTGTGCTGGGATCGAGGGATATGGAGAGCAAATTTGGAGAGGCTCAGGGGTGCAGGTTCGAAATGGTGCTTACCTCAAGCGGCTCTTGGAAGCAGTGGCATGTCCCTTCTCCAGCTCCTATGCATAGAGTGGCTCCTGAGCGTCGGAGCAGGGCCATGCTGTGACTTCTGGGAGCCACATGGTGCAACCCCACCCAGCACCTCAGCGGGAGCTCACAGTCCAGCTTAAAACAGCTCGGGGGCCACATCCGGCCCATGGGCCATAGTTTGTCCATCTCTGGTCCATAGTGTCTTTCCTCTCCCACATGTCTTCTCCACATCCCATCTGTGTCCCAGTCTTGAGGAAGCCATGAACCATTTGACAAAACATACTAGGGTGCTTTCCCAAAATGCCCTTCAATGCTGTCTGCATGAGTGAATGTCTGAGGGGTTCTTTGATATCATGGTGACAGAAACCTTAGAAATAGGACGGATGGATTACAGCAGAATTATTTCAAGGAGGGCAGAGGCGCAACAGGAGACTTCTCTTGGATAGAGTCTTCCAAATTTCAAAAACAAACTTTAAAAGTAAGTAAACCAGGACTGATGATCTGCCAAAGCTCAGCAGTGGAGCACAGTCTGCGGCAGAGACCCAGAATGAGGGACACAAAAGAATTACCCATGCAGGAAACGAACAGCTGCAGGATCCCTTCGCTTAATGTGACCAACTCTGTTTATAGCCTCAGGCTCAGGATGCTTTATTCTTTGCTGTGAATAATTTTCTGCAGTTGAAGTGAGAGGCCGCCATGGAACTTTGGGACTGAAACGGGGGCTGTTTGAGAGGGATGACTTAAATGGGTTCAGAAATACCCAGGTACACGTCTGTGCAGAGCAGGGTTTGGAGCTCAGCGGTCAGTGGTACGTGGGTGTCATTTGTCTAGTTGTATATCCAGGAATGAGAGTGACACTGAGCCAGTGGAAGAACAATATCTGACTGTTTGTCAGAAAAAAGACTTATGAGGGAAGGGGAAGAGTAGGTGAGAGAGAAAAAAGACACATTTGTGGATTCTGAAAAAAAATGTTATTCCAACCAGGTTTTTAAGCTGAAAAGAGAAGTCAGTTTGTACAAGAAGTGTCTGTCTAGAGCTTTCTTCAAGACCCTGAACCTCCACTGACAAAAGGCTGTTACCTTAGGAGCAACTCTGGGCTGTCTCTGCATTGCTGAATCCTACACTTCTCCCTGCCTGCACTCAGTGGGTGCAGCTCAGGTCTAGTGCAAACAGGCACAGCTCCATAGGCCCTCGGTGCCCTGGAAGAACCAGGGAAACTCACTCCCATCCCACATGTTACCATGCAAGGTGTTTCTCCTGGTACGGCTCACTTGGCTGGTCCCAGCTCCTTTACAGCCTCTGCTGTTCCATTTGGGCTCTTCAGTTGTTTGTCAAGCACCATCTGGTTTTAACGTTTGCCCAGATTAGAGCAGACAGTCTGGTTGCGAGAAGATGGAGCTGGAAGGATTCAGGTTGTGAGAGGTGCTATGGATGGCTGTGTGACTTACTAGGCCTATAAACCCTGCCAGCTCTTCTGTAGAGAGAAAACTTCATGCTAAAGTGAAACTTGTCCCACCAATAGGGCCTGGTCCAAAGCCCACCAGTGCCAATGAAAAGGCTCCAATTGGATTCACAGCCATAACCATTTACACTAGTAGCTTGTTCCTATGAGTTGCACTTGCCCAAACAAGGACATACCATGTGAATTGGCTGTCCAATCAAAAGTCTGAATTTCAAATATGGCATACAAGCAGTGAACTGTGCACCAGGGAGGCCCAGGGCAAGGATTTGTTTGGTGAGTAATTTTTAAGTCCGAAACAAAAATTCAAGAAAATTGCGATCTGGTTGCAGACAATTGAGAAATGAAATGTATCACGCACGTGATTAATTATGAATTATTCTGCCCAGATCCACTTATAGTCACAGTAGGGAAACTAAAAGAACCTAAAGCATTAGTTCAGTGACACTCACAAGAAATATTGTTCCTTGTCCCCGCTGCCGGCACTGCAGTAATAATAAAGATTCTTCCTAGAGCTGGACAAGGCCAGTATCCAGGGAGACATTGTAGCAGGATGAATCATTCCCTTACTGGAAGCAGTTAAATTAGAGGTCTTTTGGGTTGCTTTTAACTCCATTCTGCATCTAATTCAAAAATGATCTTGAAAGCCATGCCTTCAGCTGCACCAAAGGATGAGATGGAATGGAGCAGGAGTAAGTACTTGATGAGCCAACCTGGCTTTCTTGGGCTCCTAATGTGGGGGAAATGCTGCATTATGTGCCCCACTTTAATGCCACACTCCTTAAATTACCTTGCAGAATCTAACTTTCCATGCAAATGCCAGATTGGAAATGTCTTCTGTCTGCAGCTGTTTCAAACCCAACTCCTTTCCCCATTTTTAATCAGTGCCTCACGAGATTGCAAGAATAGCACAGTCCATTTAGTCCTTCATCTCCGTTCAGTCAAAGTCATTCCAGACATGTCACACCTTTCATGCTGTATAATGTCTCCTACTTTCCTACCTCCAGTGGCTATTCAAAGTAATGGATCCTCATCATTTCTTTCTTTCACTGTTTGATTTTTTTTAAGCCTTGTGTACTTCAATCCTCCCCCGGAGAATGAGGCCTTTGAGAAGTAATTCATATAAAAGCAAAGCGGTTTTGAAATGGCAGAGCAAAACACTCATAAAAGTTCATAAATGTCTTGCTATTTAAATCTTATAAAAGCAGCCTAGTTAATTACTTTAGTTTTGAAGGTTTCCTGTAAATTGTGCACTGTACCCAAGGTCAGCAATAAAGAGAAAATTCTGCAAATGCTACAGAAAAAAATGCAGATTTTCTTGCATGCAAGACGTCTGGGTAATTTACATTAAAAACAATTGGCTTAATTTGTGCAGTTGTTACAGTTCAGCAACGTGACCTAGTGCTTAAAATATGTACTGTTTTCTTTTTATTTCTTTTCTCTCTTTATTTTCTGATTCCTTTAAACTGCTTTTCCTACTCTCCCAGGGTCTGAGCTGATGCCCAAAGCTCTGTCTACACGGATCATTGGCGGCATCTGGTGGTTCTTCACGCTCATCATCATCTCATCCTACACAGCCAACCTTGCTGCCTTCCTGACTGTGGAGAGAATGGAATCCCCCATTGACTCGGCAGATGATCTGGCAAAGCAAACGAAAATAGAGTATGGAGCTGTGAAGGATGGCGCTACCATGACCTTCTTCAAGGTGAGATCAAACATATGCATTCCACCCTGGAGGCAGAAATGCAAACACACAAGGAATAGTACCAAAGCAATGTTCTTAGATCAGAGGCAATAAGAGCAGAGAAAAATTAGTTATGTCACGTAGTCCATTTCCCCTCCTCTTAACACAAGATTGTTCCCTCTTGCATCTTAGCTAGGACTTTGTCCAACCCCTTTATAAGAACATCCATCGCTCACTTCTGCCAGATGCTAATTGGGGTTAGAAATTTTAAATGGCATTGATTTTACAGCTTTAGAGTTACAAAGACACTGGATAATGCCAGCTCAGACACTCCAGATGGAAGGTGTATTCTCAAATCAAGGCAGGTTTTCTCTGCAACTTATATTAAACTCCTCTAGAAAGTCTTATTTTCCCCAGACATCTTCCAGACCTTCACAACTCTCCTAGTCCCTCTCCTCCTGCTCAATAGACCACACCTATCAAAGTCCATGCAGTGCAATGCCACGAATACATTGCAACCACGTCATGGAAGGCAAATTGCACAAATTCCTTCCATTTAAAAGGAAATGAATTTTAGAAGTTGTCCAACACAGCAGAGAACATGCAAAGAGCGGTCGCATTTTACTGCTGCTTAGAAGATGAAAATTAACTAAGAGATTTAAAAAGCCTTCGAAACCACAGTTGGCTTGTAAAAGTATGTGTTAAAAATGAGAGAGGGAGAAGATAAAAGAGAGTGGGAAATGGGGAGGAACTTATCTAGGATTTAGCCTCCTTTGTGAACATGAGCTAGGTTTTTATGTTTTGAGGATGAATTTTTAATATTCCCTTGCAAGGAAGAGATTGAAACTGGAGAATGCAGGCTTTTACCCTGTGCCACTGGTAACAGTCACAAACTGGTGGGTATGTTAGACCCCGACTCACCAAAGCACATCAGAGTTTAGAAAGGGAGAGTTGTTAGCTCTGATGACTGTCTGTCTGGTGGCCAGTGTAAAAGGAGATTCCAATCCAGCATCACTAGGGATGGGATCACACTGACACTTACCAAACCCCCGATTCATTGTGTTTGAATACCTTGCCATCATTAATTAATGTTATCCTCACAACACCCCCATCAGATGGGGTAACCCCATCTCCATTTTCCCAGCGGGGGGACCTGAAGCCCAGCATAGGTGAAATGACTACGTTCATGTAGAAAGTCCATGGCTGACTTGGGAATTTAAACCGGGTCTCCTCAGTCTAGCACTCCAGCTGGTTCCAATCACATTACAGACCATTTGCAGGGATTGCCCTGGTGTAGGTGTTTTTAATACCACGTGGCTGCCCATTAAAGCATATGGCAAAGAACCAAATTTGTGAGTGTTGTTATATAGCCAAGCACAGAATTAGAGCCTGGAAGAGGGAATGACAAATATTACCTGGTTTTGCCCTGGTTTCAAGATTTCCATCCAAGGATCTCAGCACACTTTCTCCTTATTAACATTACATGTAAGGTAAAGAGTGAGTGCTCTGTGTGGGTAAGCCATGAATTCCCTGCTAGAAGGGAGATGCCAGGATTCAGAGAAGTGGGGACTTTGATTGTGTGGATGGTGAAAATGTGGCTGCTTTTCTGATCTGGTTTGCAGGCTAACGGTACTGAGAAATGTACCTTTCCCCAACCCCTCTATACCTTCCTAGCATTTCAAGTCAGCTGGAAATATATGAACCAAAACGTGACAAAATAGTTCACATCTTAGAAGCCAGGTTGTGCCTGGAATACTGTAAGATGCTGAATGGCTGTAATATAATAGCATTTAGATTAGCCAGTCAGCAGTTTAATAGCCAAGACTCATTAAAGGGAGTTGGTGCTCCGAATTTTAACAAGAAGAAAGAGCAGAACGCTTCCCTGCAGATTCACAGCCTGCTGTTGGCTGTGACAATGGTGGCCAGAAGTTACCCTTTCCAAAGCCCAGGCTTAGTTTGACAGGCACCAGATGTACCTTCATAAGGAAATAAACTTTTTTTTTTTTGGTACAAACATCACATAGAATTTCAAACTCCAGCCACTCAGTGTCAGTCTGCTTTTTGCAGCAGAGTCTGCATATGCAGGCTCCTCTTTAGCATTAACAGCCATATTGGGTTACCTTTGTAGGCAATAAAAGCTTGGAAGAGCCATTAGGAGGAGGTTCACTTTCACTGTTGCATTTTAAATACTCTTTGTAATGATATTTCTATATGAAAAATAAAAGTGTGTGTGTGTGTGTGTGAGAGTGTGTGTGTGTGTGTTTGTGTGTGTGTGTGTGTGTGTGAGTGTGTGTATAGTATCTTTATAGCTTCTTAGCTGTCTCCATCCCACCCATTCTTTGGTTCCTGTCATGCATCTGGCGGAGTCTGTTTATATGCCACCACATATTGTATTTTTCTGTGTTACGACTGGAAAGAGATGAATACTCAGGGCTGTTCCCCTCCAACATGGGCTTTGTTTGGTGGAGCAGCCGAAATGCTCCTGTAGGACGCTGTGTGTTTGTCCTCCCTGGAAAGAGAAACCTGGTTCAGTTTCCTTAATTGTCATCCAAATGCTCCTACCCCAAACTCTGGCCCAGACTCTCAGCGGGTGTAATTCAGCAGCTCCTGCCATGACTTCAGTACAGCTATGCCTGTGTACAACAGCTGGGAATCTGCCCACTCTTCATTCTGTTCTTTGGGGATGATGCCATGGCAACCGTTCTCGAGACACGGGGTCCTGTGTAACAAAGTTCCTGGGCAGTTGGAGCCCAAGTGCATCTGGGTTGTGTGATACAGATCGTCTTCTGGACAAACAGAGAAGTGCAGCCTCTGATGTCTATTTTATGGCGTGCCAGCCTTGAAGGAAACCAGATGTCGCATCCTGCTTACTGCAGGAAAAATGCCCCGCGATTGATGGATAGGGGATTCCCCCATGAGATTATCATGCCCCTCCCTTCTCCGTGACTAGCTTTAAAGTTCCCTACCGTTCAGCCTGGGAATCTGTATTCCCAGCTCCTCTGATCATCCTTTGCTAACTGCATTATGAAAACACAATATGTCACTTTGGTTTGCAGCTTCTCTAGCCTGTAGGAATGTCACAGAGAATTCCTGATGAAGGCCAGGACAGGAACATCTGCTGCTGCAAGGAAAGCCCGTTCAAGGCACTGTCACTTGTGAAGGAAACGGAAGGCAAAAGCCTCCTCCCACAGTTACCTGAGAAGACTGCTCACCTGCCAGCTGATGTCCCTAGCTGTACGCAGGGGAACATCAGCCCAGACTTTTAAAGGTTTTTAGGTGTTGCTGCATTCAGCATCATAACACCTAATTGAGTGAAGAGCCTAAATCTTATATTTCCAAAGGGGATTTAGGCACATGAGTTAACGCTGAGTACAGCAGTGCCTAAATAGCTTGAAAAATGTGGGATACAGCTCTTGCAGAGTATGATTGAAAGCCCACTGGAAACACTAGAAAGATGTCCCATTGACTCAGGTCAGTAATGCTTCTATCAATCAGGCCCAACTGTGTCCTTGCTCTGTTGCCGACCTGGCTAACTGCTGCCTATGCACAGCAAAGAAAGAGTTTTGCTAACTTCATTGGTGGGGTTCATCGTCATGGAAAAAGCTTATGAGAAGCCATTTATTGCCAGGGAATGCAGGTCAGATAAGCTGGAAGATGCGGGTTCCAGGAAGAGATCAATTAATTTAGGAGCTGTATCTGTTTCCATTATAGAAAATACCAGAAATACTGAGTTAAGAAGGATGTTATCTCTCTCGGAACAAAAATGCAGGTTTTAATGTGCCTCTTGCAGCATTCATATAGATTTCCTTGTACAGAAATGTTAAATTCTCAAGATTAAGTATCTTCAGTTTGTGAAAATCAATTTATTTCTTTATATGGCCTGGAATTGAAAAGCATGAGCCTGAAAGATACTTTCTTGCCAATTTCACTGATAAAAAAGCATATATGTTTGGCAAGGCACCTTTATTTTGCCTCCTCTACACTATTCTATTAATTTATTTGGGTGACTAGTCTTGAAACATTGGTTATTATAGGCAGCTCCTGAGCTATGACTATAAAGAACGGAGTCAGAGTCATTTGCAATGTTCACAGCATTTGCTACATTCAGCATGCTTGTTGTTCAGCTTTTTTGTAAATACATGTGGTTCAGAACACAAGGTAGGGTTAAACTGAGAAACAGCCACATCCGTTTACCTCACTGGTGTAAATTGATGTTGCTGCACTGATTGAAGTAGAGGTACATTTGCTGTGGTTTGGCCAATGTGTTTCTTTCCCTAGAGATACCATAGGCACTCCCTATCTTTCCAGTCAGGCACGTTTGACAAACCAGTGTTCCCCGGCAGTTCAGAGCCAGAAGATGGTCATTTAATACCAGCTCCTACTACTCCAGAGCAAATGAGCACTTTCTCTTCACTGACCTTTGGCATCAGGTCTGATCTGGGGACTTGGGGCAACACCATGTGTCAGAAATCAACCATTATTCCCACCTGCCCAGATGGGACGTGTTACCAATGGGACTTTATATCAAGGTAGCAGATGGACATCACTTCAGATTGACTCTATATTCAGACACTTTCATTAATTTGAACAAAATACCCTATTAAAATTAAATAGCAATTAATTAGTAAGAATATGTTACTAGCATCCAACGACCATGTTACAAACGTCCATTTAGCATAGTTGATGAATCCCAGTAATTTTTTTTATAATAATCATTTAGCCTTTAAATCAATAGGTGATAAATATTCGGTTATCTCTGAAGCAGGCACAATTAACTCCTTTCTTTATTGACTGTCAGTTTCATTCCCGGCAATTATTATGCATGTTCGAGAACTCTTTGATTACTAAGAATACACTCTCTGAGGTGATATAACAATTTAAGTGGGAGTTAATTTGCTTCTAATCACAATCTAATCCTAACTGGAACATTTTTCTTTGAAGTGTGAATGGAGACTTTTCAGTCACAGGGAGGGAGGATTAAGAGCATAAGCCCATGAAATATTTCTCTGGACCTTTAAAATTCCTCCAGCCTTGCAGGATGAGAGAGCACCATTGTCACAGGAACTCAGTGCTTTTCAATGGAAGACCAAGACTGCACACCTCCCCATCTGCAATGGTGCTAGCTGCTTCTGTTGACTGCATACAAGTGGAGGGGTAGTGGATACCACTGTCCTTATTTTTTCACACTTACATTGCACCATATCTGTGATTGGACAGGTGCAAGCAAGTAAAAAGGTAGTTAGAGATGGACAGATTTGTTTTCTCCCCCCTTTTAATTAGAAAAAAGATAATATTGTACAAGGTATCAGTACCTTATATTAAACTCTGCCTTGTTTTCACCAGCATTTTCTCTCCTCTTTGTTACCTGGTGTTAGCTAACATGCGTAAGAACACACCTTTTACCCTCATGAAGGTAAGGCCAATGTGACTAGTGGCATTTTGGCCTTGAGACATTGTGAGGTCGCTAAAACCATGGATTAGAGGAAACCAGAAGAGGCAGAAGTAGCTTGTGTTAATGAATTTCACTCTGTGGCTCTGTTTGGGGGATCATATTGCCACATTTGCTCTCTTAAGTGGCTCAGCAAGTGTTGCTGGGTCTTTAATTCTGTTGGTTCATTAGACATGCCTGAGTGACTGTAAGTAGCTGTTGCAAAGTGAAGTGCACTCATCAAAGTGTGATCTAAAGAGAAAGGAGCATTTGCCATTGACCCACGTTCACACTTCGCAATGCAGAGTGAAGAGCCAGGAGATATACTGCTGCTCTAGCACACATTCCCCCCTGCACCAAATGAGACCATGTGATGAGCGGGGAGTTGGGGCGGGGGGGATTACCAAGGTGTGGGGGGAATCAGCTGCCCTAGCATTTCAAACTACTGCTGTATTCCGGTTTTTCATTCAGTCAAAGGGAATGATTTAAGGAGGAGAAAAGTAGCTTTTCCGTAGAGGAGAGGCTTGTCGCATGTAATTTAAGTTGCCTGAAGAGCTACACTGCCTCATGCAAGTCCTATTAGCGTCCCTAAATACAGCCGATTGATTTTTTGCCAGTTTACTTCACTCTGTGCTTTAAACTGGGAGACCACTGATGTTGGTAAGGAGCTCTGTGTCAGCACCCAGGGAGCAGTAAACGCAGAGAGAGAGAGAAAGGGAATGCTAGGGAACTCAAAGGTCTCTGATGTTAACTATGTAAGTGTTAAACAAGTCGTTGTCATGGAGGAAAGTGTGTTATTAACACCACTTATGCATTGCAATGTACAGATATTTAATAGTCTTGCTGCTTTTCTGAGCTCCAGTAGCTGTTCCAAATCTACTTCAAGGCCTAGGTCTGATCCTCAGCAGGTGTAAATTTCCATACCGCCACTGAATGCTGTGGTGAGCGATATTAGTCGAGGATCTGGCCCATTGCAACAGGATTGCTCAAAGGACGGCTTTTGCTGGTGAGAACAAATGGGTTAGGGTGCGAGCCTGGGGCACAGGAGATAGGTGTTCAATTCCCCCTCTGCCATGGAGTCCTTGTGTCATTTAGACTCTCTCTGCCTCAGCTCCCTAAGGGCAGGTATTTCCCTTCCTCACAAGGGTGCTGTGGGGATGAGCACATCAGAGAGTGTGAAGTGTGCAGATCCTATGGCAATGTGGCCCATAAAGGTACCTAAGATGGGAGGAACTTGGCTCTGGGCCACATATGAATCCTCTTAAACAGTGGGTTGGTTAATCTTCGTTTCATGGCCAGGTAGTTGGTGCAAGGAATACACTGCTGCCATGAATGTGTATTTAAAAGGCAAATATTTCTTCCGTGAACGATGAGACCTCGCTCAGGAATGTCCGAGTTCACCTAGTTGTCTGCTTAGTGGAGGCACGAATTAACCCAACGCACGCAAGAGCCGCCTTGCCGAATGCTGTAGCAAAAGAAATAGAAATATATGACAGGGCAAAGCCACATGGGCAGGCCCGTCACTTCAGAACTATTGCAGCCCCCACCACCTTCCCTTTGGTGAATCTCTGCCTGAGACCCCACGTCTGCTGCCTTGCCTGTGAGTAGGGGACTGGCCTAATAAATGGAAGAATTTAGATGATGTGTATAGTGAGAGAGCTCAGCACCACGAGCACATTTTCTCCTCAATCCCAGAGTGCTGGGCCAGCTCATGCATCCCATTCAACAAGGAGCCAGAAGCACAAAAAAGCCAGGTATGGTTTAAACAGGACTGTGGACTTGTTTCATGCGCTGTCTGCTTGACAAATTTATATTCCTGTCACATCCAGCCTGAGGCCAGAATTTTTTTACACCCTCCATCCGCATCTTCTCCAACACATGGAAAATTTCATCAAAGAAACAGACAGAGCCTGTGATGTGTTCTCCAAATCCGCTCTTTCTTGCTCGGCTGATGGTATCTGCCTGGATGATGCATGCTGCTATCTTGTGCAAACATATGGGGAGGGAGATTGAGGAGAGAGATTCTCCAACTGTTTGTCATGGAAAAAATAAATGACAAGACTGAGCAATCACTGCCCCCTTACACGCCTCTTCAGAAGAACTCTCACTGTGGAGAGCTTGGGAGTTTCCTTCCATCCGTTCCATTATTAAAAGAGCTACGGTCTTCGGTGATCCATTCCCAAAGGGGGAATAATTTCCCTTAGCCCACAGTTGTAGGAAATAGATCTGTAATGCACATGCAAAGAGACAATTGCTACGTGCCGAGGCTCTAGTTTGTTTGGTAGAAACCTAGTTCATCTTGGATTTCTGAGCTCTTTGGGGCCCCTCCCAATTAAATCCAATCTGGAAACCTGACCGAGACCCCACTTCTCCAGTTCCACTCATCACAGTACACTTCCTGCAATGGTTCTGAAGTGAAGGGCCTGCCCATGTGTCTTTGCAGTGTCATATATTTCTGTTTCTTTTGCCACAGCATTTGGCAAGGCAGCTGTTTCCGTGCGTTGGGTTAATTTGTGCTTCCACTAAGCATACAACTAGGTGAACTCAGACATTCCTGAGCGAGGTCTCATCATTCATGGAAGAAATGGCTGCCTTTTAAATACGCATTCGTGGCTGCAATTTACTCCTTCCATAGAGTACCTGGCCATTAAACAAAGATTAACCAACCAATTGTTTTAAGAGGACTTTTATGTGCATCTGTTTCTGTGGGACCTTCCTAAACCAATGCAGATGCTTAACCAATTTTTGTTACAGCATGTGTAAAAGACACTTCAAAAGGCAATCTTAAGCCAGTCGGGATCATGTTATAAAGAAAACAAAATGACTTCTTCCATCCTAACAGATTTTTGAATGAGCAATTGAAGACAAAAGTTCACATCATATGCCAGTCAAGAAAATGTGATGTCCCCATTCCAGTGGAATGTCTGCCAATAATAAAAAAAAGTCTCCATTCCTTAGCTATAGCAAAATATAGTAAATGCGTCTCTAATGTTTCTGTGCATCTGTTTATGTAGAAATGTAAAGCCTGTTTGACAGTTAAACATATCTCAGAAGGGACACAGATTGCCTGTGGTGCTTGAAAGTTGGAGAGAGTGAAACGTATTCTCTAAAATACTCTCTCTTCTCTGTCATTGGGTGGAAAGATAAAGGGATAAGCAGAATTCGGGTTATTATTATTCAGAATAATTTAACAGACTATCATAATAGCAACTTCTGCAAGGTGTGATTGTGCATTGTTGAAATGTACAATTTTTTTTATACTTAGATTGGAAGCTCTTTGGGGCAAAGATGCTCTATTTGTTGTGTGTTTCGTGCAGCACCTGGCACAACAGGGTCGTGGTCTGTGACTGGGGCTCCCAGGTGCTACCTCAGTACAAATGGGAAATAATGCAAGGGAGTTCCTGTAGTGTTGTTGTCTTTCAGGATACTGATAGGACATGCAAAAACTATTTAGCTCCTCTGTGCCTTGGTTTACCTATTTGGTAAAAGAGGCATTGGGGACACTCACGGGGCTATCGGTTGTTAATAGAATTTTTCATCTGAGGATCTCCAGTTATTGTGCAGTCATTAATTAAGTGCAAAGCATCATTGTTGTTAGTAATAGTTGTGATTACATCTGCTGTGTCAGGCAGCCTCAAAGTTACTCTGGTTTTCCTTTAATGAGAAGGATGCCAACATTAACCAATTGGCTTTCCCACATCTGCCACTGACATTCTTGTACATTTTGGTTCTCTCCTGTGGCTTTAACTTTATTGGTATCCTTGTCACAATTTAGAAGCTTCCAGACACAGTTTAGCAGCAAAGGAATAAAAGGCTAATTCATTTCTGGGGGTGGGGGGATGGGACGTCGTGTTATTGTTGTTCCAGAAATCCAAAATTTCCACCTTCGAAAAGATGTGGGCGTTCATGAGCAGCAAGCCATCAGCTCTCGTTAAAAATAACGAGGAAGGAATCCAGCGAGCCCTCACTGCAGAATACGCCCTCCTCATGGAGTCCACCACGATTGAATATATCACACAAAGGAACTGCAACCTGACCCAGATTGGAGGGCTGATTGACTCCAAAGGCTATGGGATTGGAACTCCCATGGGTAAGTGAATATGGTGCAGTTTGTGTACATGGCCCAGAGAGGGGCTGGTTGGCATAAACACAACAGCTGGCATTGAGCTAATCACTCCCAGCCATGCGCTTCTGAATAAAACACCCAGGAGTATCTGCCGGGTGAACGGGAGGATGCACATCCCTGCTTAAACAGACACACTGCCCACACGAGGTTGCTTTTGTCCTCCTTCCCCGCTGTGTGTGTAACTGCATCCGCTCTCCCTGCCCCGCAGGCTCCCCGTACCGTGATAAGATCACCATCGCTATTCTCCAGCTCCAGGAGGAAGACAAGCTGCACATCATGAAAGAGAAATGGTGGCGAGGGAACGGCTGCCCCGAGGAGGAGAGCAAAGAGGCCAGTGCTCTGGGGATACAGAACATTGGTGGGATTTTCATTGTGCTAGCAGCAGGCTTGGTGCTGTCGGTCTTCGTGGCGATGGTCGAGTTCATCTACAAGCTGCGCAAAACAGCGGAGCGCGAGCAGGTATCGGCACCGTCGGTCTCTCAGCTCCTGCCCTGCAGGCCTTGGAGCCTAGCTCGAGGCCCAGGGTCTCGCAGGAGTCTGGGAGTTGTGCTCAGGGTGCACCCTGCTTGGAGAGCTGAAAGGCTGGTAGCATGGTCAGGAGGACCCTGGCTGTGTCAGGGCCCTGAGCTCCATGCAGCCTCGTCAGCTGGGGTGGGACTCACAGCTCCTCTCCCCGGGGTGTATGGCCTGGATGCCCAAACCAATTTCCCCATCTGGAAGGATGTTGCCTCCAGGGAGGGGATGATGGACTGTATCTGCCTTGGGCTAGGTATGGCCTGGTGGGAACAAGGTGGACAGACAACAGGGGGGAAGAGAAGGCCAGTGACTTGCAGGCGGCAGCCCCATAGCCAATGCCATATGCATCTCTCAGGGAAAAAAGAGACCCAGGCACCCAAATGGGCTTGGAGAGCTGCAGCCCGAGAGCAATAAAGGAGCCACTCAGCATTGTCCTGCTGTGCTATGGCAATTGTCTTGGTGAAACCAGGGAACGGGCCTAGTATTCCATGCACTAGTCCTCATTCATTAACCCTTTATACACTGTTTATAAATGGGATCTGAACAGAAAGTGTGGCCAGGCCCACCTCTCGTGGTTGCCTTATGCCCTCGAGGGGAGAGGGTTTATGCCTCTCAGACATTTTTACCTTGTGCTGCGTATTCAGCCATGTCGTGCAGAACATAATAATCGTATCACTTCTATAACCCGAGACTGAAATAAGCAAAACCCAGTAAACCAGCGAGCCCAGGTCGGGTGGCAGCAGTCCTGTGACACTCAGCATGCCACAGCAGCCTGACACCCCTGCGCTTTCTTACGGTAACCTATGCTTGGTCTTTAGCTAGTCTCAATACCCCGAAGGGGAAATCTCACCCGTGTCCAGAGGGGCCCAGAGACGCCTCCACAGCCCTGTGCAGAGGGGTGCATAGGACACATGCTGGCCCTCTGCGCAGACCGTTCTCGGCACAGCTTCCTGGGAGTAACAAAACCCTTTGCCTCCCCTTTGCCCCAGCGCTCCTTCTGCAGCGCCATGGCCGACGAGATCCGCCTGTCGCTCACCTGCCAGCGGAGGGTCAAGCACAAAGCCCAGCCCCCTATCCTGGTGAAGGCGGACGCCGTGATCAACATGCACACGTTCAACGACAGACGGCTACCCGGGAAGGACAGCATGACCTGCAATACTGGGCTGACGCCTGTGTTTCCATAGGGCACCGGGGTTGGGGCGGAGGGAGGGACTTGCTGGAGACGGGATTGGACGCTCTCTCCATTAGGGAGGAAGGGATCAAAATCCTAGTTTGGTTCAGTTTCAGGAACAAGGCCTTTAACACAACTTCATTGGAACAGGAACTTCAGAGCATGGACTGTAACCTGGCTTTATTTTTTAAAAAAGGCTTAGATCCTATAGGCCTCATGGAGTCCGAACACAGTACACATCCAGGAGTCTGATGTTTACATATTGAACACACATGGAGGCAAGCGAGAAACAAGCCGGACTCACCCTCAGTGGATAACGAGGAGCCCCCCAGAACCCCAGGCTTCCTTTAGCATGGCAATAAAAATGAAACATTTTGTGAGTGCAGTAGAGATGTGGAGTGAATGACAGTCCATGTGAGCATCTGTTCCGAACTGACGTACACAGCACATTTAGGACAAAATGACCGGGAAGAGGAAAAAATATAAATAAATAAAATGATTGTCGAAGCTGCTGCCTTCTCTCAAAGCAGTCCACCGCGACCTTTTACCTCAATGCCGTGCTGGCTTGTTGTCATCGAGAGCGGGAAGTCCACGTGTGTGTGTGATGCAAAAAGGTGTGTGGAAATACGTCGGAGTCAGACAGCGGCTAAGAAGGGGCAAGTGATCTTTAATGGACTCCCAGACACAGGGCATAGGATTAGGGTAGTGCACCAGAAACTGCTGCCATCTGAAAACAAAAACCAAAATCCTCCTGTGCCAATTCCCCCGGCAAGGCCAGGGCAGGATTGTGATCTTCAGGTCACCAGCTCCTTCACAGCCTGTGGGAAGGTCACGTTCCCCTTAGGAAAATCTATAGACTTCACCATTAACGCGACGGAAAAGTGAGGGAGTGGTTTCTGGGAAGCTAATACGTAAGTCGAAGCTGGAATGAAAGCCCAGGATTAATAGAATTCAAGTTTATTAACCTAGGGCTTGAGCGTCTACACTCATTTGTAACCCCAGGTTAGGAATTGTTGAACTCTGGGTCCCAACCTGGGGCTCCAGCATCTACATTGCATTACGTGGGTTTGAGTCCTACCAGACCTCCTAGTGCCCTCCAAAAATGCAGCCACAGTTCATGATGCAGTGTGGGAAAACTCAACTGTCCAGAGGACAAAGAAAGTCAGCCTATGGGATTGTGGGATATTCCTGACAGACTCCTAGAGCATGAGTCCAGTGGGGCTGCATCTACATTGCAGAGCAACAGGGCTTGGACTCTGGGTCCCGGCTTGATTCAGGCTTGGACCCTCCACCTCCAGGGGGTCCTGAGGCCCTGGGTCCAAATCCTGAGTGAGCGCGCTTTGTGTGTAGACAGAAAGGGGTTAGGCTTGAAGCCTGAGTTCAACCCCTGGGTTTACATTGCACTGTAGGCACACCAAATGTTACTAACTCCAGTACGTTTGATGGTGGTGAATTATGGCTGCGCTGGTTTCATATTCCTGACAGGCAGTGAGAGCTGGGTTGTTTGTTTGGTTTAAAAATAATGTTTAATTTGGGGGACATCCAAGACTTGCACAGAAGATCGTGGTCCAAATAGACAGGACCAGTCTTGGGTCAAACAGCACCGTGGATGAGCCAGAACATCTCACTGTTGCTCTTTCAGTGCACTCACTGTCCTACCATACAACTGCAGTGCCAGTTTACGCTACCAAAAACCTAAACAAACGAAAAAGAAACTCCCATTTAAAACATTCTCCACAAATGGGGCTCAGATTTTCAGCAGCGACCGAGGTTGCTTGTCCCACAAGGCTGGTCCTGCAGATGCATTCAGTCAGAATTACCAAAGAGATGTGAGCTGATGCAGAGGGAATCCTTGACTAGAGTTTGCTTTTTTGAGTTTGTTTTTTATTTTTTGCATTCTGCCCCCTCGGAGCATCACACACCAGCATCCAGCAGGACTTTTCACTGGCCCATTTCCTGCCTGGCCTTTTGTAGAACCCGCGGTAGGCTGCCATGTGCAGAGATGCTTTTCGAAAACATGAGGAATGTGCTGAAAAAATGAGTTCAGGGATTTGACGCTGCCTGATTATGGGGAGGATTTAGTGTGGAGGAAAATGATGCTCATCTTCCTCTTTTAATGCAACTTCACTAGAGATCTGCCCTGGGGACTCACTGCACCTTCCATTCTCTCCCATCAGAACAGAGGCTAATCCTCAAGGCTGCCGTTCCCTCCCACATACAGGGCCAACACGGAGCTTATATACCACGTAAGTCCTATTTTGAGGGCTTTAGCGGGGCTTTAAGTAATGCTTTGTGCTTGGTCTCTTCCCGGGATAAATCTCACTCTACATAGTGTGAATTTAGGAAGGTTTTAGGACTACCGCAGGAGTCAGCTGCTAAACTAATCCAATTTTTCATGTTCTTATTTAGAAACATTTTTAGAGACTTCGCCTGACCCCAAAGGAACAAATCCGTTTGCGGTTGCAGAAGAGACACACTACAATTTTTGCCCCTTCTATTTCTTTTCTTTGTTCAGTTTTAGATTTTAGCGTGGTGGAGTTTGGGCTGAATTAGCACATTTGCTCCAGGGAGAACTGTGGCTGTTTTTCACCAGAGAGCGTACTTTGGTTTGGTTTCTTCCCACAATGAAAAAAGGCAATGTTTTATCTTGAAATAAAATGGTAGCTTTTCTTCCATATGACCCTGATAAAAAATTAGCCATTTGGCAGAGACTTTGCCACTATTCTCACTTTTTCTTGTCATAGTTAGAGGTAAAACTTGCCAATTCACTGTGTGAGTCAGACTCCTCTGAGTTTGGTGACCAAGGGTGAAATTTACCCCAGTGCAGTGGGCCAGGCCCTCTTAAATCCCTCTTCACCCCTCAAACCAGGCAGAACGGGATTGAAGTGGGACATAAGTGGGGTGTAGGCTTCTGCAGCCTCCTTCAGAGGGGGAATGGCATTCTGAAAGCAATAGACACCAGTCTGATTGCAGACTCACAGAAAGAAACTCCCTTTAATTGTGACAAGGTAGGTAACTTTTTTGCCCTGCCACCTCATACCCTCATATCTGTCTCCATTCCCAGCCTCACTCAAGCTGAATTTAGACCTCTTTTGTTTGACTTCCAAAAAACTGTCCAACTTCAAATTCACTGTTAGATCCAAAGAGGTTGGATCCCAACAGCAACATCATCTCTGTCACTAAAACAACAATACATGAAGAAATGTACCAAGGGCAGAAAGTGGGGTGGAAAAAGTTCCTCCCTCTCCCAAAACAAATTATTTTCCTTCTCCATCTCTTTGCACATCTGGTGGCATTTCAGACAGGCAGTTTTTACACTGTCTTCTGGGCTTTCCAAGCTCTTAGAAACTGCTTTTAACTCCCCCTTGATTGTGCAATCTAAGCCAAAATCCTGCTAGACTTTTTTTTAAAAAAAGGTGCCCTCTCTCTCTTTAAATGCTCCAACAGAGAGAGTAGTAACAAGACTGTACAAAATAGCATCCATTTCACTCCTTAGAAGATTATTGTAAAGAATAAAATTTAACCAACACCATTTACTTATCACAAACAATGCGATGAGTGAGTTTCTGTCACTGTTGTCACAAATGTACAGGAGATCGCGTGGAATTACCAGTGCTTGTGACCAGCAAGAAAAATCCCTGCAGATTAACCTTTTCTCTTCTATCTCCACAATGACAGTAAATTGGCCATGGAAGAATAGCCCATTCCATACTTCTAAATGTTTAAAATCCTGAGGGTTAAACCTTTCTCCATATTCAGCAGCAAGCAACTGTTCTGTAGGGCTGAAAGTCCTGCTGGAATGTCGAGGAAATAGCCAGAAGCCAGAGACACACGGGTGCAGGGGTTAGTGACAACATGCACAGCAGAACCACAAGGAGCCGTAAAGATGCTGGTGTGTGCATCCAGCAGGAGCCGGGGGGTGTATGGACCCAGCGGTGTAAATAGCAGAGGGGCTCTGGGGAATGCACAGAGGGGGGACATGGGGGTCTCACAGCCAGGAGGAGGACATTCACTATAGATGAGGGAACTGTAACTGTTGAAAAGTGGGGGCGACAGGTCTCATAATCCACAGTGCGAGCAGCAGCAGTTCAGGCCTCACTTCCTCATGGGCTGTTCCCCACCTCTAACGCAGATTCTCCTGGGCCTTTACTGAGAAGCCAAATAGGTTTCCTCACGGTGGAGGCCTTTCAGACCCACCGACATCTGTGCAATCAGCTCCTCACTGCAACTACCATCCCGTAAGCTCTGTTCTCATTCATATAGAGAGACAGACATGCACACATGCCTAAAAGTATATATTGTTAAAAGTATACGATACACATGCAAAGGTTTTTAAATACTATCTGTATATATTATCAGAATGCCATCATATTTTTCTAATGCCATCTTGCAATGATCTACAAAATCCACAATAAGAGTGGACAGGTTAGAAGTCTCTGTGTCTCCTGCCCTTCTGCCCTTCTTGCCCCACACAAAGGGATCTCGGGTAGGGCTGGAGGCAGTTTGTGGAGTCTGGATGGCGACCTCTCTTGTTCCAGGTGGCCGTACAAACCCTGCTCTGCTCATTCAGTTTAGCAGCTTGCAATTTCAGGCTCCTCTGAATGTCCTGACTGCACCTTATTCTTACTGATTAATCCCATTCCCTTTGCTGAGCTACGTATATTGGTCCAGATTCCCAGCCAGTGTAAACCAACTTCACTCCATTGATTTCAAAGAACAGCACCAATTTATACCAGCTGAGGATCTGGTCCATTGCTTTTATTTTTGGGAGTGGGGGGGCGTCCCCCAGTTGGAATGGTTCATTTCAACCAAAGTGTGGGTGTGGGGCAGTACAATTTCTGATCTCTGTTATACTGGTATAAATCTGACTAAAGTTGCTTTCGAGCTATGCTGCCTTTGCATTGGTATAGCTGAGATCAGACTCTATCCCCTTGCCGCCATTCATCCTTGGAGTGCATCAGGCCTTTGGACTGGCTAGCAGAGGTGACGTGCACCATGCAGTCTCTGATTGTGGAGAAATGGTGAACTACGAGCTAAACATACATTTGAAAGGAAACGTTGGGATGGGTAGAAAATTGAATACAAATGAAAAATCCTTTGCAAATCATTTTGTCGCACACAGCACATACATGTTTCTTAAATACATGTCACAAAGTAATTAACTTCCACTGCATATAAATCAATCACACAAATATGGGGGGAGGCATGGAAAAAAGCACTGATATAAAATGCTTCTGTTTCAGTTCACTGTCACTCTTACAGTATTCAATGTCTCCTTCTTAGTCTCTTGTAAGACTAATGAAGTAACACAATAATGGGTTGGTTTGGGGTTTTTTCCATGGTTAAAAATCTTCCAAACTCTCACGATGGTAAAAGTTGGGTCATTTTAAAAAAATGTTTTTGGCTAATTTCTAGTGTAAATTTCCGGCACCCAATACACCAATAGACTGAATATGCAAAGGGCAGGGAGGGGGCGGGAAGGAATGTGTTTCAAGATAGCTATTGTTCTCTCAGAGGTGTGAGGGTCGGGTCAGAAATGTTATAGGATGTTTCCATTTCTCCCTATAGCAGACATCAACCCAATTCTGGCAGCTGAATTCCAGCCCTGGAAGTCATTATGCAGCATTTGTGATCTCACAAAGTTGAGCCATGTGCTATGTGCCAACCTGCTGTGAGAGACCAGGTCGAAACATACTCAACACGTTGTTTGATTTAAGCTCAGCTCCCTTGCTCTGGAAAGTTATGACTGGGCCTTTCAAGTTAAAGCCAGTCTGCCTGGATGATACGGATTTCTGAGCATTGTTGTAGAATGCCCTTTGCTGTCTATAATTTTTTTTGACATGTTTCTCAGAAAAACTGGTCTCTGTGACATTCAGGGGATTTTCCTTTGTGGACATGCAGAATTTCTATGAATATAGTTTTTTGTAAACATTTTGTAACAATTTTGGTTTCATAGTAACTGTGTTACTTGCTGATCATTCTAGGCTGATGTAAATAAAATTTCCAGGAAAAACAAAGAAAAAAAATTCTGATTATTTTCCTTTTTAAGACACTGTGATATATCAAAGTGCACAGTTTGCTGTATGAGGTAATATGGTTTTAAACTTTAAATAAAAAATAATTTCTAGGAAAAAAAAAAGTTTGTGCCTGTTTGTATTAAAGGTGCCTCTTTAACCGTCCTGGAATCTGTCTTAAAAGCAACTATGTTGATTAATGCCTTCCCTAACTGAATCCCCTTCTAGACAGATAGTTCTCCGTCCTCTGTTCTTCCCCAGCCCCTGTTAAAAACCCTGTAACAAAATATCACACAACAAAAACAAAACCCACCCCAAGCAGAGTTTTTACCTCAAAGGGCGGACATGAGAAGGCATGCCTGGAATCTTCTGCAGTTCAATGTTCCCATCAATAAGGAGAGTTGTCATTTAATGCCAGTTGGGCAACCACAAAAGCCTTCTCCCCTAATGTACAGGTCATGTGTGGACAGGTTGGGATGCAACCTTGAGCTGGTCAAAATATTTTCCTCTAAGTAAGTAAATAAGTAAATAAATAAAATAAAATTAAAATATTTGCACAAAAATGGCTTTTTTACCCTGAAATGAAAATTTCAGTGGCACCTTTTCATTTCCACACTTTTCTGATTTTTTCCAATGAAAACCCCAAAATCAACACTTTTTTCTCTCTCCTTTTTCTCTCCATTTTCCAATAAAGAAAAGGAGGAGGTTGTGAGTGAGGAAACTGAAAACGGGGGTTTTTTTCTGCAGTTTTTGTTTCACTATCAGAAAAAAAATCAGCAAAAAGTTTCCTCAGAAGAGGAAAATGTTGTATTTCTTTGGAAGTTTTCCAGCTGGCTGTGCCACGCTGCACTTGTATATCAGTATTTGTTAAGCGCGGCGCACTGTGCTTTGGATTCCAGAAGAAAGATGCAGCAACCATGGCCCCTGCCATAAAAAGCTTGAATTCAGCCCGTGGACATTCCTTATGATTCCTCTTCGAGTTATCAAAGGGGTTTGTGCTCTGATGAAAAGCCTGGAGAACTGGGCATCTAGGCCTGATTCCAAAACCCACTGAAGTCAATGGAAAGACTCCGACATTTGCCCTATGTTTGCTGAGACATGAACTGGTGACGGGACTTACCTGGTCTAACCCCCTGTTCCTTAGAGAAAGTTCTATGTAGGGTGGGTAATAAAGTCCTGATGTTTCACAAGGAACTGCCTGTAAATATTTGCTCTCTATATTACATAGCACGCAGGCTGAAGCTGTGCTTTTCGTTATGAACGGATGCTAGATTCACCGAGTCCAGGAGAGGCTCACAGATTCCCCGTGGGCTACAAGTCTTAGAAAACCTCAGTTTACATCTTTCCCTCTTTGATGTGAGTCTAATGGCAATTAAAAATCTTATTAGCCTGATAAAAGCTTAAAGGACTCAAAAGGCCAGTGTTTATTAGTATGAACTCTTTACAGTTCTGCTTTATTATATTAAGCCAGAGAGCTTAGATTTCGGCATTTAAGGGGGAAAATTCTACTCTCGTATCTGTACCTTGAATCTCAGTTCTGACATTTTGAGTGAAATGTGCCACAGGAAACCCTGCATGTGTAGGCTGAGGAGAATATTGGAGGCAAGATTATTATCACTTCAATTAACCCCTCGAGGTTCCAGCTGAGATCTGAGCCCCATTGTACGAGGCACTTCACAAACACATAGTGGGAGACAGTCCCTGCCCCAAAGAGCCTATAGTCTAAAGAGAAAAGACCAACAAAAGAGTATGCAAAATCCAATTACCCCAATTTACAGATGGGTAAACTGAGGCACAGAGCGAGTCAGTCATTTATGCAAATTTACTTGGGGTACAAATGCAGCAAAGTCAGCCATGGAATCCAGACCTCCTGAGGCCTCATCCACTGCTTTAACTACTAGGCCATTTTTCTCTCCTATGAAGATCAGGCCCCGAGGGTCTCAAATTGCTCACATAAAATGAATGGCTGCATTTGAAAAGCTAGACCACAGTATTGAGAAGTTCTCTGCAGAGCCATTTTGCTGAGGAAGACTCCACTCTGTCACGAGTAGAGGCCTAACTGTAGGCACAGGGTTCAATTTTCAAAAGCACATAAGCGACTTGGGAGCCTAAGTCCCATTTTCAAATTTTACTTAGGTTCTCAGGAGCCTGAGGCTCATTGAAAGATAATGGGACTTGCCCAAGTGCGCCCTAGGTCACTATAGAAAAAGGGGTTTAGGCTAAGTTGTTTACACACCTTTGAAAATGTTACCCACAGTGGTTTTCTTTGGGGCATAAGTTCAACAATTTACACACACTAGGTATTTTTTAACGCATATGCATTAAACCCTCCTCCCTCCCCCCACACACAAAGCCTTCACTTATTGTATGCTGGAAATGCACAAAAAACTCCTTTCCATGTGAATTATTTTTAAGGGGCACCCTCAGAAATTTCTCTCATTTCCATTCTCTACCAGCACCTGGAGAACAGCAGACTTGAAATTTGTGCCCAGAAGAGTGTGTCAGGGGATGGCAGAGATTCACTTTTCTGTTCTGAACTCTGATCAATATGCAGAGAATATGTCAAAAAAAAGGGAGAAAGCAGCAGATGTTTTTGCAAGGCTCCTGCTACATAATCTAGCATGTGAGTGGTGTCTACAACAGTTAAATCCACTTGCACATAGTACAGGTTACATCAGGGATGAGGTTGTTTACTAGTCAGGCTAGGCCAGGCAGACCTTGTCTGAGCCAGCAACGCAAACTTGTGTACACATTAATAATATGAAAGATTCTCAACATAAATTGTTAGTTGGAGGAGGCCTGTAATGATGGAGAGCAATTAACCTTATCATTCAATGAATCACCTTTCACTGGCCATGAACCTGCCATCTCAAAACTCCCAATCATGTCAGGCATGAATAATTACTCTGACAATAGATTTCACTCAAAAAAAGGGAAAATTCATTACTTTTCGGTGTCACTTAGTCCCAGGGAGTGAGAGAAGGGAATAACAGACATGGTCCAGACTATTAAAAAGTTTGGGCCTGATGTATTTGAGGTGCTGAGCATCTGTAGCTCCCATTGGCGGCATTAGTGTTTGCACTCTCTGAAAACCAGGCCTTTAAATGTGTAACTGTCTGCAGAGGCGTTTATATACAGCAGCCAATGCTTTAATATCACTTAGGATAAAAGGTGTCAATGGGGCCATTTAGCATTCTCTGGAAATAAGGTGAAGCAAGATGTTAGTAAACAAGAATTCCTTTGGCAGCGCTTGAGTAACATATGGGCTCTGTGCATAATGCGCCTTGAAATAGCTTTGGTGGGTTAGCAAAGTGACTTTGGGATACAGCTCACATTGCACAGCAGCAGCCGAGAAGTCCTGCACTAGAAGAAAAGCAAGGCCAGCCCTGTGCTGACTTCTCTGCATGGGGAATGAGATGGAGCAAAGATGCACAGTCCTCTGGGGATGAAAAGAGAGAAGGGATCCTTCCCGAAGGAAGTGGCTTCTGTTTTCATTCTGACACCGACAGCTAATGAGCTGCTTCACATCAATGTTTAATAATAAAGAATAATGGTAAAAATAAACCACAATAAAAATAATACTTTGTATCTACCCAATGTCTCTCACCTCAGGTCTCAAGGTGCTTAGCGAATAGGAGTTAGTATTCATACTAGCTTTGTGGAGCAGACCAACATTCCTGCTCTAATTTTACAGATGAGGACATTGAAATACTAAGAGGCTAAATGACTTGCTGAAAGGGAAACAGAAAATTAGTGGCAAAGGCAGGAGCAATCCTGATTTGTAGTCTCTTTGCTCTGTTCACTGAACTATACTGACTTCATCTCTTGCAGAGAGCACAGAAAGTTTTCTTTAGTTTCTATTTGGAGACAAACAGTTTTCCAACCTTTTGGAAAGAATGAGATTTTGCCAAGACAATAATTCTCTTAGGCTTTGTCTATCCTGGGGATTTGCCCTTTGACAAAGTGAATGCCATGCTAAAATCAATATTCTTCCTCTATTCCAAAGACTGAAAGCACAGTATCAAAATAGGAACCAGACTTATTGGGAATCAAGCCTGGGAATGGGATCTTGAGTGAACAGAGCTTGTAGCCAGTGATGCAGGAACAACTTGTATAGTAGAGGTGCTGAGAGCCATTGAACCAAACTGTAAACCCTGCATATAATGGAAATCCCTTCAAGACAGGGGGTGCAGCAGCCCCCCTGCACCCATTGTTCCAGCACCTATGCTTGTAGTTCAATGATCCTGGATGTGGCTTGGTGCAGATCCACAAAATACCACCTTGTGATAAATGATGTGTAATCCTACTGGGATAAAACCTGTAATTAGCAGGGTGTGTGTCAAAGAATCAGCTTTGATTTGGCACCACAAGACTTGTCCATTTCCAAGTGGAGAACTCTACAGTTTGCTGGAGTGGGACTACACCAGCATTAGTTGTAATTACGTATGGCCTGATTCTACCATACTTGTCACTCCTTCAATGATTCTGTGCACATCAGCAGGGCCGTTTGCTCTGTGAGGTACAACTCGCCATGACTAAAGGCACCAGAAACCATTCCAAGTTGAGTGTGGCAGAACAGGGTCTTCAAGCAATTTCTTCCTCTTGCATCCCTTCTAATGTCCCTTAACTGCACTTTACCTAGCGGTGAGGGTCTTTCTGTGAACTTGGAATGAACGATAGGTGCTACGGGACTCTTCAGTCACATCAGGGGAGCTCTTAGCTGTTGCCATGTGAAACTCAAATGTATTTCTCTCACCACGCATGGCTTTTCTTCACTGGTTATTACTGTAAATTACTGATATCAGGAAAGCTGAAGTAATGCAGGTGAGCTACTGGACAACTGTATGCATGCTACGAGTTATTACTATTACTGGAACTAATGCAGCATCTTTCTAGAATTTGGTCTGCATCATAATATGACCTAGGCCAGCCATAGCTGGTTGCAGGGAATGGGTGAATCTCCACGAAGCAAACTCACATTCGCCTTCCTAAAATCTCCTGTGATCTTGCTGAATTTAAGCTGCCCTGTGCCACTTTAGTGCAAGCTTCCAGCACTTACTCAGCAGCTCAGTGGAGGTCTTGGTGACTCTGGCAGTTACAGGGGTCAGATGAACCACTGCAAAATATTTGCTGCACTAAACTCCAAGCACAAACTGTCTTTTTCTTTGACCTCAAGCACCGATTGTCTTTATGTTCCGCCCGCCCCCATCTTCTGCAGATCTGAAGATTCATTTTTTTAAAATTGAATTTGCAAAACTGCCTGCTGCCAAGTGCCAGCTATCCCATGACAATGTTCATTGCTCAGGCTCTTCCCTGTTAACGGTTTAATTTACTGTTTGTCACACAGTAGCATCCAAGATCAGGGCCCCACTGAGCCAGGCTCTGAACAGCCACATGGTAAGAGACAGTCCCTGTCGGACAGATCTTCCAGTCTAAACTGATCAGACACTCAAAGGCTGGGAAGGAGGCAAGTGACTTGTCAAGGTTAGACAATGAGTTAGCGTCGGAGCCCAACTTCCAGCCCACTGTTCTCTCCACTAGACCAGGCTTATGAAAAACAGACAGGGAAAATCCATTCCTGCCCAAACTTTGCTCGGAGCATCCCAGAATATTTTGGGACAAGAGCATGAGGCATCCAATACACAAACAGGACCTCAGACACCAGAGAGGTGCAGGGGAAATCTTGGTTTCATTTTTTATTGCCGGTGCTATGTTTCACCATCCTTGAGTTTGGAGTCATTTTCACCCTCCACATAGACAGAGCACGAACAGCAGCTGTGAAAACTTCCCACCATGATCTGGAGATGAAGGGATCCCCACTCAGGACAACAGAGGATTTCAATCCCAATGACCCAGTCAGTCTCCTATTTCTGTGCAGAGACCATCCGCAAGGAACAGGGGAATTAATCCCCCTCTTCCTTTTTTGCCCACTTGGTACCAGACATAAAAATGATGTCCCACGAACAGTCACTCTCACACCACTGCCCTGAAATGATCCCCAACAGCTCTGTGTCCCACTGCCTACCAACCCAGCCTGCCCCGAGTCAGGGCTGGAACCAGGCAATGAGGTAGAGGAAGGGGACTCTCTATCCCCCGAGCCCTGTATGCCCACAACTATTACAGCTCTGGAGTTGGGGAACTCTGGAAAATGCCGCTTGGGGAGAATTTCATATTGTAGGAAGAGAGTTCTTTTTGTGGTGAATATTTCAGCCATGTAGCTCTCCCTTTTTTTGGCCCAGCTGAAGTAGCACCGTGAGGCATAATTAAAGTGTTTAAAAAGCATTTGTCATTATTAAGAAAAAGGAGATTTGCAATTTTATTATTTTGCTGCCGTTTCTATTATCTTATGTAAATGAGCCACATAGTCCCTTCCGCGAAGTGGGCTGCCCAGCGATACGAGTCCCCACTAGAACATTTCTTGCCAGCCTCTCACTCTTGAGATTATCAGCTGCCAATGAAGGACGGTAAATTAATCTTCTTGAGCTACTCATGCCACGTGACCCTGCACACCTGGTTAGTGCCTCAGCTGCTCGGCATTCTGGGGTGGGCTGACTGAACAAATCCCCAGCACACGTGCTCCCACCCAGCACATAGACAGTATTAAACAGTCTGTGGCATGAAGCCTCGGTGCTAGGGGATGCACTGCTATAAAACCACTAATCCTGACACCTCCTTTGGGTGGTCATGCAGCTGAAGCAGATAATTCAGTCAGAATTTCTTTGTAATTTAGCTTGAATGACTGTCCTTTCTCTCCACACTAAAATCCTCCCCCACCCTCAAGCACACAGAGACAACTTTGCTTGGATTCTCTCTCTCTTTCTCCACAGTTCACTTTTATGTACTGGATTTGGTGGTTCCAAGCTGCCTTAAATGCCAGGTAGCCATTCAATGTATGGCTTTGATATGGCCCTGTAGGTGCTCTCTCTCTCTCTCTGGCTTTATGCGGTGCCTATCACTCTGGTATCTGAGCACCTTGCTATTTCACAGACAGTGCAGAGAGGCTCATAGTCGGGGCCAAGGTGCAGACAGGAAGGCTCTGTTTTGGAACCAACGTTCAGCCTCAAACACTGCGCATCTCACCACTTGCTCCATAGCGGCCTCCCAGCTTTTCTGCTGGGCTCTAGGATGTGACTAGCTTGATTTACTGCTGAATTATGGGGTGGGCAGACTAGGAACCCCAATAATTGGGAGCCTGGAATAGCAGCAGTAGGGTTGCCAGTTTTGGCTGGATGTATTCCTGGAGGTTTCATCACCTGACAATCTTTAGTTAAAATTCATCTTTAATTCCTGGAGACTCCAGGTCAATCCTGGAGCATTGGCAACCCTGAGGCAGAAGGGAGGGAATCCACACTCAGCTGTATTTTAAAGAGGGCCCTTGTGCAATGAAAAGAGCAAAAACCAAATCCCCATACTCAGCCCTGTCTTTGACCACTTCCCCTTCACGCAACTTAAATGTTTAAATACCAAACCACCCCCAACCACAAGGCTATGCAAGCGAATCAGGACTTGCTGATACCAGCAGCCTCTTTGCCCAGCTTCTAGACACACCAGTCCCTCTTTCCCCCACTGAGAGCAGCTCAGCTCCTATTTATTATACTGAGCCTAACCAGGCTCAGCTGCCCCTAATTTCATACCAGCTGGGAATCTCTCCCTGAGCAGGCTGAGATCTCCTGCTAGGATTGCTCCTAGAAGCACCACAGACTGTTATTTAGCTAGGCCCAACATTGCTAGGAGGAGGGCTGCAGGGGGCATGGGAGGAGATGCCCCATGAGGGAGCCCTGCATGGGTTCCAAAGGACACGTGACTCCACACTGTTCAGTATTTGGGTTTGTGCCTTTCCCTGCTTTGTGCAGCCTGGAATCTCCCTGTGAGAGAAGCTGCTGCATTTCTCCCCATGAACAGCGCCCTCTGCCATTCAGCAAGGTCCGGAGCCCTCCTACCTCTTAAGCTGTGCCCCTTGGGAATGCATATTTGTGGCATTGCCGCATGTGCTGCTCGGTCCTCACATCGCCAGACCAAGCATCCTGGGGGCTCCTGCAGATAATGATGCCCCTAGAATATGGCATGGAGGCAGGATCTCTTCTTTGTCTCAGAGACGCTGCTGAAATGAAGGAGTGGCTGCACGGGGCTGGCCATGGCAGACTCTCTGGGTATGTCTACACTGCAATGAAACACCTGTAGCTGGCTCCAATTGGGCTCATGGAGCTATAATACCCGTGAGGAGAGAGGGTCCCAGAGCCGAGCCCAGAGGTCTGCACTGCAGTGGTAAAGCCCCACAGCCTGAATCAGCTGACTCAGGCCAGCCGTGGATGTTTTATTGCAGTGTAGACACACCTTGTATCACAAATGCAGCACTGTGTTAACAAAAAACACTTCTGAGGGCACACGCAGGCTGGCTTTGTAGGTGTTACGCTAGCCCAAGGGAGATCGCAGATCCCATGCACATGGCTGCTAGCGGGAACAACCCCTATACCCACAATTCACTGTGTCAGCTACACCCTGCTGAGAACCTGGATCTCATAACTACAGGACAGCGACTGAACCAACAGGGGCTGCCTCTCTCTGCTCACCCAGAACACAAGGTGGGTGATAAACAGGCCTTGGAAGGTAAATACTCAGGGAGGACAAGACCAAGAACATCTAGTCTGACCCCCTGTGTACTGCAAGTCTGTCAGTTTCACACACACACACCCTTGTACTGAACCCAGTCGCTTGTAAAGTGTCACCTCCACTTAAAATTCGCTTAGTGTCAGCAAAGTTTTATGAAGGACAGTTTCTATCTTTGAGGCCTGAATAAACCCAGCAGTGGTTTCAAAAGGTACTTGTAGAAGCTATGTTCTTACTCTCTCGCTCGTTCTCTCTTGCACACGCACATTCACGTGACTCTTGTGCACTCTCTCACATACACACATATGTATAAAGAAAAACACTAATGCAGAAGGGGGAACTGAATCCCTCAGAGTCAAGTGACTTGCCTAAGTCACTGGTAGAGTTGAGGATTTACTCTAGGTCTCCTGAGTTACTGACCAGGTTTACCCTTCTTCTCCGCCCCCACAGAAAGGCATTGATATGTTCCCCGTAAAAGGAATGATGGCACTGACCTCTCTAGTGCTGCCTGTTTATGAGCAACAACAGAGGAGAACGACATGGACTAGCGGGTGGAACACAGGCCTGGGCACCTGGATTGGTAAAACTGTAATCCTGCTTCACTACCTCCTGCTGTTTCTTGGGGCAAATTACCTAAATCAGGGGTCCTCAGATTTCATTGCACCATGATCCCCTTCTGACAACAAAAATCACTACATGACCCCAAGGAGAGTGGGGCAAAGCCTGAGCCAAACCCAAACCCCGCTGCCCTGGATCGGGGAACTAAAGCCAAAGTCCGAGTACCACTGCCCTGGGCAGGAGATCGGGGGGAGGGGCAAAGCTGAAACCCAAGGTCTTCAGACCCAAGCAGGAGGCCTGTAACAGTCCTGAGCCCCAGCAAGTCTAAGCCAGCCCTGGCGACCCCTTTAAAATGGGGTTGCAACCAATGTTCCCTCTAATTTTTGACAGGCCTTGTGCACAAAAGATTTCTTCTATGCAAATTTTTGTGCGTGAAGTGTTTCACTGTGTGTGCAGGGTTTAGGATCTGTGTGCATGTGCACACATGCACAGCTTAGAGGGAACAGTGGTTGCAACCCACTTTGGGGTCCCGTCCCACAGTTTGAGAACCGCTGACTAAACCCTCTACCATTTCCCCATAACTGCCTCCCCCCTTTCACAGGGGTTCTCTGGGGCACTCACTCGTACCTATGTCTGGCTGGAGATTTGGGGGTGGAATACTTTTCCGCCAGGAAATGCCAATTTGTCAAAAGTAAAACTTGTCTCAGAAAATGTATCAATTTCAACAACATTTCATTTTGGGAAGAAAAAAAACCCCACACACAAACGTTCCCTTCAGACAGTCTCAGAATGAAACACTGATTTTTTTCATTTTCACAATTCTGCCTTGTTTTTCAAAAGAAATATCAAACATTTTGTTTTCAGTCCATTTCAGAATAGAAAAAAATGTCACTCACAGAATTTACCATGAAATGGAAAATTTGTTTGCTACCTTAATCCACTCACACCTTTTCATTGTTAACTCTTTGGGGCAGGTTCTGATGGTCTGTCTGGTCACATATCCCCTCTTGCACAGCACTGGGTACTCATATGTCTGTCTCTCTATAATTACTGTAGTAAAAATGGGGTGTTATAAAACTTAAGTAATGTTTGTACAACAGCCTTGAAATGAAAGGACTAATATGACAAGGATTTATTTAACAATAATCTTTAGCATTTATAGAGTTTCTAATTTATCTGTTTGACTCTGAGTATTTCTACTGCCACCACCACTGCTCGCATCCATCATAACCAGGAGCCAAAGTCTGCTCTCCTTTACTCCTGTGTAAATCTGGAATAACTTCATTGAAATTAATGGAGTGTTTCAATATGTAACCAGTGTAAATGAGAGCCCAGTATATTATTATTTGCACGTAGCATTTACAACTTAAAGCAAATATCTGATGTCTGTAACTTTCTTGGTGCCTTGAAGACTCACACAGAGTGAGTGGCCCTGATAGCACTGGGGCAGATCCTTCCCGCATGCCCTTGTTCCCATCAGCTGGGATAAAGCAAACATCCCCAGCACTAGACCTTAGTATTCACCCAGGACCGTTAGAAGAGAAATAATTAGCTAAGTAGACGGGCCACAGTCATTCAGGCCTTGAATGAACATAGTGGTCTGACAGGCAGCCACTGTGAACTCTCAATGGTTGTTTTCATAATAATCTTATAAAGCCACTCTCGCCTGCCCACTCCGGTGATACTGGGGTGTTCTTCATATGCCACGCACGCAAAGAAACTCGATCTAAGGGAAAGCTATTGGAACACTAGAAACACATAGAAATGGCGAATAATGCTATGCAATCTAAACCTGGCAGCTAGCAAGCAAATATCCATCAGAAGTGGGTAATTGATGCTATCTGGGGCCAGTTTATTCCAATCAATATAGCGCTCCCTTTACATCGACATTCTCCACAGCTCTTGTGCGTTCTAGAGGTTTAGAAAATGTTATTATCCAGACCCCTAATTCCAGCAAATTCCATTATCCAGGCAAATGAAAATAACAAAAACAAAAATTACTGAAAATCTTATGGCTGAATTGCTTGTTGGGGTTTTATTTTTTTTATTTCTCATAGGATTTACGGTGCATACCATAGACTCACTGGGCTTAAAAGCAGTTTGGAACAGAGGCCCTCTGGCATCAGCTTATGCAAACACTAAACAGTGATTATCTTAAACACTGTACAGCAAATGGCTTCTTGGAGGGCCAAGGCTCTTCTATGCTATTTGAATAAATCTCTTGCTCCCTTTCATCTATTTTAGCTTCACACACAAAATTGCAGGCATGTTCGGTAAGCTTTAAGCATTGCCACTCAGAGCTATTTAATGGCCATGGATTGTAAATATCAGATTTGGAAACCTTTGGAATTTTTCTTTAATCTTTTTTTAAAAAACAAACAAAAACAGGATTTTTTTTCCAGTATATGCTGCTAGTTAAAAGAGTCCATCAAGCCAGTTTACTAGCAGGAATGTTTGCTATAACAGCATTATTTAAGTGAATGCTGCAGAATAGTTCTGAGAAGTAAATTTAGGAATTTGTGTGCACGCTAGAATCAACAACCTACAATCATCCAATCAGGGAAACAAAATGTGTCATGTGACTTCTGTGTTCAAGAAAAATAGCTCAAATTTCAATGTTCATACTGAAACAACTCTCGGTGAACTGTTAAAAAGCAAGAGTTACTTTACTGATTCAGTATTCAGTGGGCTTCCTGTGAGTCAGGAACGATTTAAGATCCCAAATCAGGAAAACACTGAAGCATTCCTGAATTGGCTTTAAAGTCTCAGTATCATACTAAACAGAGGCATCTTTCATATGAGCTATAAAATCAAGACTGTAACTACATCTGGACTTTAAATATCCCAAAACACTTCTTCCCTGTCTTTCAGATTAAGGGAGCTAGCCCTAGGGAGCTTGGCCACACAACATTTTGTTTAAATGCATTCTAGCTAACTACGTTTGTTCCATTGGATAGGATAGCCTTCACTACCTACTTTAAATGTTACAGTGTTGATGTTTGCTTTTGAACAGCTGCCATGCTCCATTTCAGAGGTGGCTGCATTTCATTGGTAGGTGAAGGAATTGCTGTGTGCATGTACTCAGATAGTTTTAGTATGGAGTTTTTCAGTACAGAAGGTGCTATATAAATGTATTATTTAAACTCCAAAGAAATTGTATGTAAGTCTTCACATAAGGATTATCCCCCATGTTTCCAGAGCTTCATGGAATGTAACTCACTTGCTCCCACTGATTTAATGATCCAGTTAACTTTTATGGGCCGGCTGCCTTCCCACTAACTTTAATGTGAGTTGGGTGGCTAATAAAACCTGTGCAACTCTTTGAGTATTTAGGATTAAACATTTAGTTGAGTCCATATTTCATGTATTATGGTATTGACCTGTTTGTATCTACATTATGAAACCACAAATTCTGCAACATGAATTCATTGCACAGTTTAAATCCTGAAAGACTAAACATAAAATAAACTTTGTACTTCATTTCTTCCAAGGTTCATTAGCATGAGGATTACTGGAGCCCCCTGCCTTGAAGTAGCCCATTGTGGGATGGAAAACGCAATGCCCAACCAGCACTGAAAGAGAGATCTTGATCATCTATATGATTGCCCTTGTAAGTCTCCTCTCTCTGTCTGCAAAATAAGCGGTGAGATGAATACATGCCAGTAAGTAAACCAAGCATATCACAAAAACCCTGTCAGCTCCGAGGTATGATACTATGCCACATTGCCTAAAGGTGCCCACCTGCTAACCCAGATTGCAATACCCAGCAGGTGATCCAGACCCCCTGTTTGCCTGAGAGATTGGAACAAAGATTTTCCTTTGCCCTTTACTTTTGCAAACATAACTAAAGGGTGTCCAGAGGCATTTCAGAAGCAGATGATACAGTAAGAGTTGACTGTGGGGCAGGTTTCTACCTTCTGAGCTGATATTTCCTCAGAAAACATATCCAGCCAGGAATAACAAAGGCCATGCATGCCAGGGCATTGACACAGATCCTGAAAGTGGGTTGGGAGGGTACAGAGTGCACCACATGTGTATGCAATGTGATTGATGTGACTGGCTGGAAGACTAATTAATCTGATCAAAGCTGCTAATGCCTAGCTGTGCCTCTCAAGCTTCTGTAAACAGGTGACATCTAGGGACAGGAACTTTTGGAGTGTTCCATGTGGGGAGGATAGAGGAAAACGTCCTCACATGGGCACACTCTATTAGCAAGCTTGCAGGAATGGGCAGACTGACTCCACAAGGGTCACCTGTCTAAGAGCCTGATGCAAAGCCCCTTGAAAGCAGCTGAAAGATTCTTGTTGAGTTCACTGGGCTTTGGATCAGGTCTTAACGTCATTTCCCAAATGCCTCCACAATGAACAGGACTAAGCCACCTCTGCAAGACTGACACTCTAGGATGCAGAGGGGCTGACTTATACCACCATGCCTGGTTATTACTGATTTATCGCTGGGTGAATGAAAGGAGAATCTGTCCCTTCTCTCTTACACCTGCAGGGAAGCCAGTTGGGTTCCAGGATCAGCACAGGAGCTCAGGTAGGTATAATTATTGCTCTCTTTAATGAATTGATTTTGATGGGGTTTTGGATTCTACCACTAGCTACTGCTTTGTAAGAGTGGAGAATCCTGAAGCTAAAATGCCTCCAGTACATATTGAGAGTGAATTTTAAATAACATAAAAGTCCCATTTCAGACTGACTTTCAGTGAATTTCTCCTTGTTTTGCTGCACAAACTGTGGGGAAACCCCCCAACATATAACTAAAATCCTGCTATTCAGTGCTGGAATAATAGTGGCTGGTATCCATATTTAGTAGCAACCAACACATACTACCTGTGACTGGTTCGGTCACAGACACTCCCCTCAAGACTGTCACTCGATGACCTGGGATTCCCCTGAGAACAACCCTCCTGCCAGAACAGGCATCGCCTCCACTCCTGTCTTGCTGAGTTAGACACTCCAGTCAGCTCCAGCACAGACCCACAGGTTGGGCCGTGCCCCCCTCCAGTTCACTGAAACTGAGATTCATTTAGCCCAGGGGCATCTCAGTTAACAGGGATTTTCCCAGCACCAAGTGTTCAGCTTTTCTAGGAGCCTGAACCCCAAATAAATCTGTTTTATTCTGTATAAAGCTTATACAGGGTAAACTCATAGAGGGTGGACAATTTATAACACTGATAGAGAGAGAGTGACAGCTGTTTCCTCTCCTAGATACTAATCACTTCCTCTGGGTTTATTAATAAACAAAAGTGATTTTATTAAGTATAAAAAGTGGGATTTAAGTGGTGTCAAGTAATAACAGACAGAACAAAGTAGGTCACCAAGCAAAATAAAGCAAAAATAACCAAGTCTAAGCCTAATACATTAAGAAACTGATTACAAGTAATAGCTCACCCTCAGAGATGTTCCTATAAGCTTCTTTCACAGACTAGACTCCTTCCTAGTCTGGGCCCAATCCTTTCCCCTGGTACATCCCTTGTTAGTTCCAGCAGACATCTCAGGTGGTAAGCAGGAGTTTTCTCATGACTGGCAGCCCCCTTTGTCCTGCTCCACCACTTTTTATAGCTTTGGCACAAAGTGGGAATCTTTTGTCCCTCTGGGTCCCCACCCCCCTTTAAATGGAAAAGTTCCAGATTTAAGATGGATTTCATTATCAGGTGACCTGGTCATATGTCACTGTAAGACCCCAAGTCTTCATTCCCCATGGGCTGGCCCACAGGTACACAGGAAGGCTTTCAGGTAAGTAGGGCTATTTACAATTGATTGTTTCTGGAGCATCTTTAATGGCTTCCACTTAATACGTTTACATCAGTAATATAAGTTTATATCTTATTCTCCTAACTCCAGACATAGAAATAATACATGAAAACAAACAGAATAAGCATACTTGGTAGATTATAAGCTTTGTAATGATACTTTACAGGAGACCTTTTGCATAAAGCATATTCCAGTTACATCATATTCACATTCAAAAGCATATTTCCATAAAGCATATGGAATGCAATGTCACACTCCCCAACACCTCTCTCTTCACAAGGGGAATTATAACATCTATCTGAGATCTATCCCAATAAAAACAGACACATCAGGGGAAACTGGAGTGGTGTTGTGAAGACAGAAACAGAGAGCAACACTGGCACCACCTTCATTCACAATGGAAGTAAATGCTTTCAACGAAGGACATCCTGGTCCTGTCAAGAGCTGGATAATCAAGAGGCCTTTAGGATATTGGGTCCATAAGCTGCATTTTGAATCTTTCACCCACGTACAACAGTGCAGCATCTGGCTGATCATCTCTAGAAAGCAAAATAAATTTAAGAAGCTTATGAGTAAATGGATGGTAGAAAGAGTTGGCTGGAAAATTATAAATATTTTGTGTTTTCATTTTGTTGGAAATTTTTGGGATTTTCAACAAAGCAAACTGAAAGCAAAATATTTGGTTTTCAGTTTTTTGAGTCTGCATCTCTTCTCTTTCGTTTCCCTTTATTTACCCCCAGAAAAGGGGGTGAGGAGAAAATCAAGAGTCAGAAATAATTTTTTTTCTGTTAAAACGTTCAATTTGTGCAAAAATTCAGTTTTCATTAGAAAAAATGTTAAATCAAATAAAAAAATCAGCAGGGTTTTAATGTACATGAGAAACTAGTTGGTCACATTTTCAAATTATACTGCTTGCATGCACTTCCCCTTGTCTTCCTGGGGGAATTGGGGAGGTAAACCCAAACATTCAGAGCTACATTCCTTTAAGCAGGAACATTTAGAAACATTTTTCTTCTGGTATAAACTGGAATATGTAAAAATGTCTTTCATAGTCTAGTGGCATGCCTAAGGCAGCACCCTAATTAGTTCATCAATAACCCAGAGCAGCTGCTCAGAAAGAATTCAGCTGTTCAAAGATGGAAAAGTCCATTAACTTTATTGCATAAAATGTTGGACATGGTTTAGATAGAGGATCACTGCCAAATTATATAAACTACCAAATTGTGCCAAATGAAAAGAGTGCAGACAGGACGAGGCATTTTTTAAACTGTCATCACCTCTAAAGAGAAAGGAGGAGCCCTTTATCTCCCTTAATATTGCTATTGGAAAGTGAAAGGTCTGATGGCTGCTTCAGAGTCCATCCCTAGGAGGAACAAAGTGATGCCTGAGTTTGCTTTAAAGTCATTTTTAAAAGGGATTTTTCTTTCAGGCAAGCAGCAAGTTTAAGGTCATAAAATGCTCACTGAAAATAATTTATGTACCATACATGTATTAGTGATGAGAAAACCTTAGAGTCTGGCTTTGTTTCAGATCAGCATCCAGAAGTCTAGATGCATCCCGGATCCTGGCAGATCTGTGCAGGAAATGTCTGTGGAGCGTTTTTTTTCCCCACGAGATTCCCAGCACGTCTAGCTCTGGTCCCAGCCAGAATCCAGATGAACAACCACAGGTACAACAAGCAGTTTGGTTTGGTTTTAAAAACTACACAAACCTTTTAGCCCCTCAGAAAAGCTCCCGTTTGAAATGAGCTGTAAAGATGAGTGGAGGCATCTTACGGCATTTTACAAATGATGTACAATTAAAGTAATAAATAATACAGCCTGCAACTGCTGGCTCATGTGATATGACTGAAATCAGCAAGGGAGCATCATGTTGGGATTCGAATGGTGAAAGAGCAGCAGTGCCATCTGTGAGATCTCCAGGCAGTGAGATCACAGCAGCCCACTGTGGTACCCAGTTAGTACCAATGAGATGAACAGGCCAGCACTTTGTGGGAAGGAGCAGAAAGAAGTGAGAAGACTGTGGATCAGATTCCCATTCACTCCATTTCTGTGCTTGCAGCTTCATGCTTTCTTCATGCTCCCAAGGTCACCAGTTCTCACGATTTTATCATGAGTCTCATAGTATTTGGTGTTGTTTTTTAAAGCCCAAGGGACTGTTATGACGACAGGGATCACAGCTTTCATTAAAAACAAGTTTCTAGCCTTCATGGCAGCAGAGAAAAGCTTGAAAACGTGACCCCTAAAAACTCAAAAGCCAGAAGAACCCATTGCTCCTTTTTTAAAAAAAGACTCATGATTTTTAAGCCCACTCCATGACTTTGGGGTCTGAGGCATGAATTGTTGAACACCTGAGATTGGTAATTCTGTACTTTGCAGGCCTCAGGCGGCCCTCTGAGTTTAGATAAACAGATAAACTTAGTGCTGTGTGTCTCCTTGCCCCCGGCCCCCATCCACTTCTACTCTGGCTAGGGAGGCTTCCGACCCAGAGAACTGATCCCAGGGACATGCTTCTGCCCGCTGTAAAATGTTTTTGCACTGCCTGGCTGCCTGTGTGTGAAGAGACTGAGAAAGCTGGGCCCACGATTCCAAACATGCTTTAACAAGTTGAAAGGAAAATCTTGAATGTAAAATGGAACTAATTTACCATATGGAAATAAGACACAAAAATACTCCGAGGGGCAAAACCCCATACACTTATAATCAAGCACAATGAGCAAATTATTACTTTTTTCACTAATTGTACGGTTTGAAAACATCCAGCAATATAATAAGTGATACAAAAGGCTTAATAGCTCTCAAGTTGGTGAGGAGAGAAAGTTATTCTTTATCTGCACATAAATGTGATAAACAATACACAGTAATAATTAGCAGCAATTATCTGGTATAGTGATTATCTCTGTTAATGACCTAGAAAATGAACCCATATATGTAAGGGATCACAGAACATAATCTATAATCGGTACTCAGGTTAGAATGGCACATATAATTGGACTGGTAGCACGTGCTTTGGGTCAATGTCCCAGGAATAGCCTTGTCTTCTGCTCAAGGTCTTGATCCTGAAAGTGATCAGCCAATGGGATTTGATTGATTTCTATCAAATGGGAGCAGAATGCCCCACACAAGACTGATATTTACGAAGGAATATTTCAGTAAGGGACCACTGGAAAAATTCAATGCAGCACAAATTAATGGGTCACTCCCTATCTGCAACATATTACAGTGCCTTCCAAAATGGCTCGTGATTTCGGATGCCCACCTTAAAACACTCCATAGGGTCTGATTTTCAAAAGGGCTGAGCACCTGCCCTCTGGAACTTGGGCCACTTTAGAGCGATTCATGCTGGGCACCCTGATCACCAGTCACTTCTGAAAATTTAGCCTAGATCTCTTGAATACTGTGGAAGACATACCAAGAGCTTTGATAAAGTCACAGTATATCACATCCACCACTTTCCCCATATGCACAGAGCCAGTTATCTCATCATAGAAGGCAATCAGTTTGGTCAGGCATGACTTGCCCTTGGTGAATCCAAGTTGACTGTTCCTGATCACCGTCCTCTCCTCCAAGTGCTTCAAAATGGTTTCCTTGAAGACCTGCTCCTAATTTTGCCGGGGACTGAAGTAGATCTCAAAGCACTTTAAAAAGGAGCACAATACCTTTAACCTCATTTAACTGATGGAGAAACAGAGGGATGAAGTGACTTGCCTAAGGTCACCCAACAGGCCAGTAGCAAAGCTGGGAATAGAAGCCAGGATCCCAATCCAGTGTTCCGTCTACTAGGCCACACTGATAGATGAAAGTCCAGCTCCTCTGAAACAGCGATTAACATTTCATTTTACGTTGTACACATTTGGGAATGTGCCCAAAGGTTTCTAGGTGTCTTTATAAGAGCTGCCAACCAACATAGAAAAAGAAGCATAAATGCAAACATCATGATGATATTAATTCCAGGAGCCAGCAAATGAGCAACCTAAGTCCCAAAGATACAATTATAAAGGAAAAGAAATCACCCTGCATGATTCCACACATGAACCCGAGTGAGAACAGAGTTGGTGGGGGGAGCAAGCCTGAAACACAGGGCTCCAAAACAGAACAAGCAGGGGAGGTTGGAAAACTCATCCTTAGCAAGATTATGTTTCCAGGATTTCAAGCCTCACCAATTTTTATTTTATTTAATTGTTTGGGACACAGGATAGCAGCGTGTCCTGCAGGTAGAAACTGGGTCTATATAAACTATAAAATTCTTCCCCGTGCAGAGGGCCAGAAACACAAGTCCTGTGCACCACATGTCTCCCTTCAGCTGAGAGCAAACGGTAAGATCTTAAAAGGCCCCTCTGCTGTTCTAACAAGTAGCCACTCTCTGCACAGCCCAGTTTATGTATCTATTTGCTTCTTCTTGACCCAAGGGAAAAAAATCACAGCAAAGTCCAACAGACAGTATGGGGGCTCATAGTCACTTAATCACTTCCATAATTATTTGGATATTTTCAGTAACCACTTCTTTTATAACTAATTAGCAAAATTAATCAACAGGGTAAAAATTCCAGTCAGAAATAATTGACAAAAATAATTTCCCAGCCGCACTGAAAAGCTCCATTTCATTCCACTCTGGGTGCCGTAAATTCCCATCAAGCTAAGAAAATATAGAGCAATTTGAAAACACTGATATGGCAATAAAACACTGATCTCAGGCAAATGGAATTAGGTAACATAAAAACTGGACCATATATTATCCTGCTGGAAAATTCTCCTGGGCAAAATTATGTTATTAAAAGTTTAGGAAACTTAATGCAAACACCTTGATCTTTCTCTGGTGGAAATAAACAGGACACAGAGATAACAGTGCAACATTTCCCTTTGCTGGAAAGAGGTTGGTTGGATTCTGAACTTGCTGAAATAGTCGTCTCTCTTCTGAGTTCCTACACACTTCAGATTCTCCCTGGACTTCGGCATTTATTTAGGGAAAGAATATTTTCATTGTGCTCTTAAGAATGGTGATGCAAGTAACGGAAGGGGTCACAGCCAAGGTTTATAAAAATGGTATGTTTAGATTAGGAAGATCATTAATAAAGAACTCTCAAGCTGCTTGGGGTGGGGGGGGAATCACGTAACAGGCTAAGTTAAAATTTTCATTTCAAGCTGCATTAAATATTGACTGCCTAAATTACATTGTGTATGTTACACAGAACGTGGCTGGCATGTTACAGAATCAGCTTAGAAGCGGACGGTGATCTGCAGGACTCCCCTCGACCCCGTTACAGCCTGTGTTCGTTGAAAATGGTGAGCTGCTCAGATATCGAGGTGATGTGGACCAGATAAATGGGCTATTAAACACATTTTTTCATACAAAGCATTATTCACTGATGAGCATTTCGTTGCTGTCTATAGCATCCTTCTGTGTCCCTGCAGAGATTCCTCTATAATGCCACAGTTTTGAACTGGAAAGGAGATGGATGAAATAGCTTAAGAAGCCTCTCCTATCTCTGATTCCTATAATTCTATCTGCTGGGAAAGGCACATGGTAGATACTCAAAGATGTCTTCATTGAAACTTTGATGGGTCCAAATACTGCAAGCTAGAAAGCTGGCAAGTATTATAGGGACAAATGTGGTTTTGTGCAAGAAGAGATTCATCCAGTGCATGCTGAGGTCACTAAAAAGACCCAAATTCATTCTACTGGGCGTTGAGTCCAGCCTTAGGTAAGGTTTTAATTCAGATAGGACTTCTGTGTTTTAATCCCAGCTCTGCCACTGTTTCATTGCCTGGCCTTGTGCAAGTCACATAGGACTTTGTTTCACTTTCCCCACCTGTGTAACTAAGAGATAATGATATTTGCTTACTCACTACCCTGGGGTGTTTTGAGGATTAATTAGCTAATTTTTACACACCACTTTGACATAAAACACTTAATTAGCAGGATATGGAGATTCTAGCCCAAGTGTTAGTCTCTTCTGCTTTGCTCTATAGGAATTAATATATCTCTATTACCCAGATTTCTTCCCTGCCTTGTCTCCAGCTCTTACAGAATTTAGCTGACACAGCTGTTAGGTGGTTTAGATGTATTCAACTGAGTTTTGTTCAATATCATTGGTTACCAGGTTTTCCCAATGTCTATAAAGGCTTGAAAGGGTTCTTGCTAATTTAGCATAAATTTATACACCCTGGAGGTAGCAGTGGCCAGTGCAAAGACATCTAGCCCACTCCTGCACCAATACAGAATTGCACATGCCATGCATTCCTTAGGGTTATGTCCAGTTCACTCGAGCAAGCTGTTTGCCTCATATGCTTTAGGATGTTTCAGCTTTATACAGAGTTCCTTGTGGAGGCCAGGTCTTGATCCAACTCTCATTGAGGAAAATGAGAGCCCTTCCAATGGGCACTGAAGTGAACTCCTATTGGGGTACCTCCAAATGTATAATGCCCTTTGACTGTGGAATCTCCTAGAGGTGGGCCTTAATTTTGCAGTGTCATCAGTGGATTCTGCATTTTAATTAAGGTTTGTTTTCTTTGCTACTTGTTTCATATTGCATAGCTCCGTCGGATGCCCGCGCTGAGCACAACACACAAAATACAATGGCAGGTTATGTGTTGTGTTTAGCTGAGAAACAGCTTTGTGGTACTTAGAGAGGGAAGACCTTGAGAAACATAATTTGATGTGAGGCAGCCAACTTGTATTTGCAAGAGGGAGGTCTTGCTTAACTAACTCATTGGATGTGTTCCAAGATTTCACTGCTTTGCAAGACAAGGAAACTAGAATGGGCCATTATATCTGTATATGTAGCTGTTCCAAAAGGTACCATGATATATTGTTATGTCTAAGAAAAGAGGTCATTTATCAGGAAATAGTTGATGGAGCACTTATTGGGAGATATGTCACTTTGGAGGCTTCATTCTTATGGCAGATGCCTGAGTTTTTCATTATAAAAAATACCAAATGCAAGACTCTTCATTGACTACATTGGAAAAATAATGAAGAAAAAAGATGATTTTGGAAGTTTTGGATTATGTATGGCCTTTATGGAAAAGTCCTATAGAATAAATTACCCTTTTAATAAAATGTTTTAGATTGGTAAAAAAAAAACAAAAAAAACCCTTACAGAAGGGATCTCATTTTCTATAGGCCTTTCTCATGACAGGGTAATAAATTAAAATGCAATTATTTACCATCTTTGATGCTCAGCCAAAACAGTGGCATAGATTTTTCTAAATTTTTCTGTAAAATCAATGTTCTTCTTTGTGCGTGTTTTCAATTAAATGCTTCACTTTTGATTTTCTGTATGAAAGAATAACAATAACCTCAGTCATGCGGGACCCTAAAAATAACAAACCAGAGTGTGTGCTCCAGCGCTCATGAATGAGTCTGCAGTAACAAACCGGAGTGCTCTTACACAATGACTTGGGGAATAAACTAAAAAAAACTAGTATGGATTTCAACCATCTCTGGCGTGTTACTTTAGATAATACTGAGGAAATTATTTTTTTCAAATTTAGAAAAATATCTTAGCAGTGTCTGTTTAATATAAACCAACATAAAGGAAGTGATCTGGAGGAAAATACAGAGTACATAAGAAATGGAATAATTGTCCAGCATACGGATCTTGTAAAGGAACCCTTCAAGCTATCTACATCATATAAAGTAAACTGTTCCAAGAGTGTCCCACAAAAGAGATGTATGCAGATAATGAGATGGTGCGCCAGCCAATGACATTCAAGAATTTACAGCAATGTTAATAGCAGCGTTGTTGTAGTAGGGCTGGTCCCAAGAGATGAGACACACAAGGTAGATGAGGGAATGTCTTTTATTGGACCAGCTGCTAGTGCTGGAAGGTACAAGATTTCGAGCTATACAGCTCTTCCTCAGGTCTGTGGAAGGAAGCAGAGTGAAAAACAATACAAGTTGTTTTGCCAGACTGCAAATGATTTGCTGTGTGCAGCTTTTTACATGGTGCTCTTCATACAACCAGGATGCAGGGATGCTTTGAAAGGAGGGTGCCAAATGAATCAAAGGACGTGAACGGGTCATTGTGCACCCTACAGAAGGTAGGACTGTGGGCTTTCCCTTAGGATAAATATTATTGCTCTGGACTGGGTATCTTGTACAGCAAACAGGATATTTCCTTGCTTCAAGGATATTTCTCTAGAGGACAGATTGCAGCATCTGAATTTAGTTGCACCAAGTCAGAGAAGATTCTGAAGTCACCAGATGGAAGAGGTCACGGTTGCAAATGGGTTCAATAAAGTGGAACATAACAAATCCCTCTAGATGCCGAGACCTTCAAAACCATCCTAAACAGGCAAATCACTCCTTAGGCTTTGTGGGTTGTTGTTTTTTTTTTTCTTAAAAGAAAAACAAACCTTTGGAAGAAGCTGCCAGATAAGGTCAAAGAACAGCTAGTACACATGGGTTTAGGAGACAGCTCGACATTTTTATGGTAAGAAATAGGAGAGGAATAGTCAGAGGATTAAGGAGGGAGAGATAAAAGCAGAGGTGGGGACTGAGATTAATTTTCAAAGGACAGGCTTCTGGAGTGGAGTGGCTTTTTCTTGTACAGTAATTTCTTATGGCCTTATCTTTACAAGCAGTTGGGCTTTCTGTCATGTAAAGTCAAGGTTACAGAATGACCTGTTTCTAGCGGAAGGTGTTTGAGCGGGAGAGTTGTGCACATCTTTCCCCAACTACAGGACAGAGGAGCTGCTGCTTTGCAATTTGACTGCTAACCACAGGCATGGAGTAGCCTTCAGACACAAGCCGAGTAAAAGGCAAACTGCGAAAAGTTTCAGGAGATATGATGGATAAGCCTTGGGAATTTGACCCATTCAATTTAATTACAGGATCACATATTCTAACTTCAAATATAACTATATTGTATCCTATTTTTTTCGACAACTTGAGATACTCACCCTTTCTTAGGTGACTACAAGCTTTGTGAAGAAAAATCATCAACAAACAACCCACCTGCACATACTAAATATGCCATTTCCAGACACTGATCACTTGGTCAAATCAAAATCTGCTTTTACTGGCCAGACCATTTTGGTTGGAACTTTACCAACATGCTTAAGTGCTTTGCTAGATGGGGGTCAAAGCGCCCAGCAGTTTGCATGGTCGAGCCTTTAGTTTCTCTTTGCCTCAGTTCCCCACATGTAAAGTGGTTGTAATGACGTTTCCCTGAGTCACTGGGCATGCTCGGAGGATAACGTTCAACAATGTTCGTGAAGTGTTCAGATCAACAGTGATGAAAGCTGAATAAATAGCGAGATAGATATTTGTGCTATATAGGGCTGAGCAAAAAATGCCAATTATTTTGCAAGGGGAAATTTCATTAACATTTTCATTTACAAAAATGTCCTGTCAAATTTGTGTCTTTTCACCAAATCCTATCCACACCCCAAAAGAAAAATAAACAAAATAATTTTTGACAATCTGTTTTTTTTTTTCATTTTTTGATAAATAAATAAGTTTTAAGTTTCTGGTTTTGTTTGTTGGGGAAAAACAACACCACCACCCCACAAGAAACTCACCAAAATATTTGATCAAAATGAAAATTTTTGTTTTGGTTCAAAATCCATTTTTCTTTCCAGCACATTTTCAATTACAAAAAATGTCAACCAACACCTTTGGTGGAGAAGCACTCTTTTATGACTTTGGGAAAAAATATGTTCTAAAGCTACTAAAGCCTGGAATTGTCTCTACTCTACCTCCTATTCGTTGCTGGGAAGAGAGACTCCAAAATTATTGTGCCTTAAAAAAGCAAGCAAGCCAGGAAGGGGGAAAGCCTGTTTTCCTTCCCCTTCAAAAAAGAGAGCAATTTTTCTTAACTACCTATCTCCATTTCACAACCTAAGCAAAAGTCAGATGACTGTATATTTTCTGCTCCATAACCAGCTTATTGCAAAATAGGTTTTATTGATATACTGAACTTGCACTTTAAATTATTATGAAGTCTAATAAAATGCCATAAAATCATCAATTTTCCCCAGAAGATGAGCTAAATAAAAGTTAGTTACAATTTATAATTCCAGTTCTTGTGTAGCGTGTTACTGCCCAAGGTTAAAAATACAGAGGAGCAGAGCCACATCTCAGTTTACAACACAATCTGGCAGTTTCAGATTTAAGAGAAGCCTTCATCAATTTAATTTTCATTTTTATTTTATTTTATTGCCGCTTTTAGCTGTCGCTCTGGATTAGTGAACCCCTTGGATACATGAAAGAAAGCAGGACATCATCAAAAATAAAGGCAGTGAAATAACAGTCTATTGTTTTTCCTCCTTAAGTCTCTCAGGCAGAGGCTCAAGAGGACAAACCAACCCCATTTACTCCTCCTTGTCTCCAAGGATTGCTATCATGGCTCTGTCATATGAGGAAGGTTGGCTGTAACTTCCTCCATCTGCAGCTTGTCACTACTCTCCTACCATTGTCCAGAGGGTGGAAGAGTGATGTGAGGGACAGAGCAGCCTCTGCAGTCTCCAATTGCTTGCTAGTGCTTTTGTTTCTATGCTAAATCCTCTGCTGCAGAGAACTCCAGAGTGCTACACAGCTGCATCACCAGCAGCCAGTATCAAGACGGCTGATTAGAAAAGCACATACTGCAGTGATGGGACCATACATACCATGTCTCAGCAGAAAAAAACACCCATGCAGCGTCACTGCACCCTTCTGTGTGGGTATCTTTTTTATTCCCAAAAAATCTTTTCAGCATAAACAATTGGCTTGTTTCCTGTTCACAGATGTGTGCATGCTTCTCCGCTGTGGCAATACAATGCATCTAAAATTAACTCCTATTTTTAGCCTTGTGTTATGAGACACATTTGTAATTCCATCTGTTTGTGATAAAATATCCTCTATGGTGAAATGTTCTTTAAATTAAAGGCCCAAATGAAAAAGCTCTTTAAAGTGGTGCGATAAAATTCTGGCCAATTTATTCCTAAACCTTCATATTAATTTATTTTAGCCAGGTGATACATGTAGATTTATGCATGAGCCTTAGAGAAAGAAAGAAACCACTGTGTGTACAAAGAAAAGGAATTTATGGCAAAAGAACATTTGTCAGTTTTATATTTTTTCTTGTTATTCACGATTAATGAGGCCCCATTCTCTTCTTTAGTGAAATGATTTCTTCTGTTGTCCCATAGGATCCATTAGACTTTTTAGAATATCAATCCAATGCATTCTTTCCTGAGATTTTAAATTAATCACACTGATTACAGCTTTATTTACTCACTGAGGTCTACTTAGTCGTTTCTTTGTTGCTGTTAAAAGCTTGTTATTCTTTTTAATTGTACTGGCTTTTGTAAACTGTATGCATTCTCACTAATTACTTTCCTCGATGAGAGTGGAGTTCCTAATGACTAATTCCTCTCCTGAAATCTGTGATCTGACAGGAGAAATTAAGGGTTAATTTTAGGGTGGGTGGGATCTGGACTGAGAGGATGAAACTAGGGGTGATGTGACTGAAAATGGCAAAGGAGAACTGGGACATCTTTTGTGCTTTCATTATGTGTTCTGTCTTGATCTGTGTTCACCCAACGTATCACAGCCTGGATTGCCAGGAGCCACTATGGTAAAGTGAGGTGACCAGTGCTAGAGCCTGCTACTGAGACAAGGAATGCAGAGACAGAAATTGCTCAATGCTTCTGGGTTTCCAAAAGGCACAGAGACAGAGTCAAGTTCTGCAAGGATCCGAGTGACCGTGTTACTGTTGTGTTACCATTGTGACGGATTGTGGGTCCCCACTGAGTCCACTACAGCAAAAATCCCAGAGCCAGTCCCCAGCACAATGAGTTCACAATCTAAACAGACAAGGCAGACAAAGGGTGGGAGGGAAAAAACAGGGACTTGGCCAAGGTCACCAAGCAGCTCAGTGACTCAGATCTCCTCACTCTGAGTCTAATGCCCTGTTCACTTCACCTCACCACTTCAAAAACAGGGCACCTAAATAACTTACCTCCTGCCCTCATTGAATTGGTTCCTGAGATGTGTACGGAAGCTGTACCTCATTACAGGCTGGATTTGGCCCCTATATAGAACCTATATCTAACCTTGTATTTGCCTCATTTGTTTCTGCTTCACCTGCAATCCTGTATTCTAACATTCCCTCAGAGGGGCAAGGTCACCTTTTACAAAGTCACCAGATGATTCTAGGTTTATTTTAGCAAGATTTCTTCTTGGGAGCAAATACCATCATGATAGCTTACTGGCTTTTAGCAACTCAGACACCTTCTCTCCTCCACTGAATGGTGTGGTTCTACTCAATGGGAATATTGTGGGCTATTTGACTAGTCTAATTAGTGCAAGTGGTAGAGAGGTAGGCAAAATTTGGCCCACTATTTGGCCAAATAAAAGGTGCATTTGCATCACTTGATTTCTTATCCTTTTTGTGTCCATATCCCATAAATCTTTGAGCACCTGAGTATCCTGGCAGAATATTCACAAAAACCAGCAAATTTTAAAGGAACATTAGGAGGACATTTGTGGGAAGTGAAATCTGAGCATGAATTTATGAATATTTGCATGAAAAACCTAATTCTAAGGTTACACTCAACCAACCAGGAACAGAAACAATTCCACGTGACCTGCACATATGATCAAAACCAGCCAGCACAACCTGAATTTCCCTCACTGAAAGCTCACAAATATCTGGGAGCAGGAACAAGCTATAGATAAAGAATTATTCACAAACTATTCAGTACAACATTTCAAACAACTGGTGTGTTTGAGAAGATTATAGATTGCTGGCATGTAATTTCAGAACAGAGAGAGAGGCTAAAATAATCACAAACATTATTTGTTATGAACTGTTTTCCCTTTTCCATAATCAAGACTCTAGTAATGGGCATTTCAACTGGTATAGCGACTGTTCAGGAATCACCCACAAAATGCATCTACCTTTACCATTCATCCGTACTTTACCAGTGACAGAATTTGGCAAGAGCATCAGGGTTAATGCTCAAACACCCCTACTAGTGAAAAGTCCCATGGGATCTTCAATGAGCACAGATGATCAGGACCATTGGGCCAGTACTGCCTCTGCATTATGGCTGTGTCTAGACACCAGAGAGGCCAGGTGATTAGAAAAGCAGATGGATTTGATGGAGAGAGTATCTACCACCTATTAACCACTGATACCAGGGTTTTTCTTAAGGTTCTCCCATCTAAATGTTGACCCAGTCTCATCCCACTTAATTTATGTAGGGTGACCAGCTAGCAAGTGTGAAAAATCGGGATGGGGATAGGGGATTATAGGCGCCTGTATAAGACAATGTCCCAAATATCGGGACTGTCTCTATAAAATCAGGACATCTGGTCACTAAATTTATGGGACCTGACGAGTTCACAACTTGCAATGGGGTTGTTAAGGATTCTTTCAGAAGCTGAAAATATGTTCTACTTGCTTTGTTCATGCTTATCCATCTGTGTGTTTATCTTGCTTTCCAGCAATTACATGGGTTTCTGGTCCCAGTAAGTGTGCTGTAATGCTTGGTGAATGGGATAAAACAGCATCTGACTGTAGTCAAATGCACCAAATATCAATATTTCATCTTTAAATAAATGTGCTGCACACGTCTCATTGCAGAATGGATCCTCTAACCAGATCAGATCCATTTGAAATCTCCAGGGAGCACTTATAGATGCACGACTGGCTTTGCATCAGAACAGGCATTTTAAGTAGCACGTGTAGGAAACAGATGATGGGTCCCAAAACAGAAAAACAAATCTGAACAATCTGGGAAAATTAAGATTCAAACTGTGTAGCATGGGCCCATATCTAACAGCAAAGCTTTATCAGTTAATATTCCCAGAAGCATATTTGTAATGCAGCCATAACCTTGAACAGTGACCCTGGTTGAGTTACTACCAGAGCCTGAACCCAAGAGCTCTTCTGGGAATGGTAAGTACCTCATGGGTTAGCCATAGATGGAGACACAGACTCATTTAGCCAGTATATTTCTGACCCACAGATTGTTGATTCAAGCTCCTCAGAGGATCAGTAAGGAGATGCATAGACACTGACCCTCACTACAATGGTTCATGGGCATGGAAATCCACAACCCCTGGTAGTGCCACATTGTGGCCTAGGAGGAGCTTGTATTGCCACTTTCCAAGAGACATTCTGAGGAGACAAGGCTTCCATCAGCAGCATTATTGAGCCAGAGTCAAATATCAGCACAAAGTTGTTCTAAAGAAATACACGTGAGAATACGGTAGCTTCTCGATTGGGAAGGGAACTTGTCTCAAAAGGGATTGAGATCCCATGACAATGAACTCAGTGATCTCCAGTCAGTCTGCAGCAGCGATTTCATTTTTGAAACCCATGAAAGCATCGAACTACTACACCCGATATAAACTGGGCAGCACAGGCCATGGCAGAATCTCAGCTCATGCATTACAGTGAGGAACATTTCAATGACATGACCCCACTTTAAAGCAGGGCTAACTTAATGGAGGACTTTCTACTTTGGGCAGCCACAAAGAATTCCCTAAGGTCTGTAGAGCTTGAAGTCGACTGTCATGACAAGCTGTCCTAATGAACACGCAGCTGCAATGGTAGCCGCACAGATGTCTTACCTGCCTATCACCTGACAGATGCAGGTTCAAGTCTTTCCTCAGGACCCCGAGCCTAATTACCTGGCAAGGGGAATGCTCGTCAGCGTCTCTCTCTGACTGGTGCTATTAGAAACCCTCCCACCAATGCATGTAATAGGAATAAATAAGAAGCATAAAATTGCTCACATTAAAATGTTAGTGATCTCTGTGTATAGGGAAGCTAGGACTGGAATAGCGGGAGCCAGGTGGGTGGCAGGTTAGGCCTCAGTTGCATTGATGGAACATGGAGTGAAAAATGAGAATTTCAGAGACACATCATAGATTTTAGAAGCCAATTTAAGTAAAGTGTCCAGCAAATTATTGCTCTTCTCCTGGAATTACTCTTTCTTCTCTCGCATCTGCGCTCTTTACAGTGTGTCCAGGCAGCCTAATGACAAGTGGGGATATCTGGAAATGAAATGACGGCCCCAATTTAGAGAAAAAGCATCATTCCGGAACAATAGCACCATGGTGACTAAGGAAATTGTGGGTTGGCTCTTAATGCAGCTTCCTGGCGCAAGCACCCACTCAAAGCTGCCTGGGGCAACTGGTGGAGAATTAGCAGCGAGATAAGAATTGCTCCGTTCTTTTACACACACACACACACACACACACACACACACACACACACACACACA
>ML677388.1:1753691-1949313 GCA_007922305.1 Dermatemys mawii
CACACACACACACACACACACACACACACACACACACACACACACACGCACACGAGTTTCTCTCGTTTGAAATAAACTCTTACATGGACCTATTGCCCTTTGTGAAGCAACCTGGGCTTGAGTTAAAACTGGCTCATGCTCTCAGTGAGTTCAACACAGCCCGGGACTAGGAGAATAAGCAAATGTTAGTCTGATGATCTCGGATAGATTCCCAGCCCCTCTGTCTCTGGTTGTTCCCAGGTATCTTCAGCTACTTTCCTGTGGGCTGTTGTGGAACAAGCAGCCTCTGCTGGGCATGTCACAGCATCTGAACTGCATTGGGGGGCCTCTGTGCACCTGCCCCCATGTGAACCCCTGACCTGTTCCCCATGTGTTGAGTTCATTCTCTCCATCCTCGTTCTATGGCTTTGTACAGCTCCACCCTTGCCTGTACCTTAATTCCCATGCTCCTCCACTGCCTCTCCCCTTTTCCCCTCCCCACCCCCAGCACTGAATTACCACATCTCCTTGTTCAGCTTGCCCCTGCTGCAACCGGGCTTTTTTCCAGGCCTGTCAGCTAGGATCTCTTCTCTTCTCTGACAACATCCCTGCACCTGCCCATCCCTTAACTGCACTCCTGCATATGACCTCCTCTCTAGGGCAGGGACCTTGTCCAGTAGGTGCCCTGTGTAGTGTTGGGGCATATTATCTATGGGGGTAGAGAAACAACCGATCTCTACACACTTACCAAAAAAATCTGAATTCTTGATTGTATGTTTGTACCAAAAGTCACAGAAAACTGATGACGGAGGAAAGATCGGGTTTATAACAGACCCTTTCCCTGGTTACCTAGGGGGCAGGTTTGAAAGGTATTTCAGCACCTAACTCCTTTTGAAATCCAGGGGCATTCAACACCTAAAACCCTTTAACTATCTGAGCCCGAGGCACAAAATCCTTATGAGCAGAGGAACTTTTGGAAAAATCATGAACTGATAAAGGGCGAAAATGAGGGAGTAAAATACCTCCAATTCATTCAGTTCGTATAACTCCCCCTTCTTTGTTTGTGTGCCTCACCCACAACCACTCAGTTATGGCTTGTCATAAACTAAGGCCCTGATCGTGCCAACACATATGCTTGTGCTTAGTCTGAAGCATGTGAATAAACCCACTGAACTTGGTGGACTTGTTCATAAGAACACTTGCCCAAGAGCCTGTAGGATCAGGTCCCTCAATGTGGAAGCTCCTTAGGGCAGGCATGCTCTTTAACTATGTGTGAAATCCTGGCCCCATTGAACTCCAGTGTCAGGTTTTAACCCATTATTTCTCTACAGCCCCTAGCACTCTGGGACTCCAGTATGGTTGGGGCCCCCTGGGCGCACACACAGAAATAAGAGTACTGTAGTGAAGAGAGCCTGGTGAAAGGAAAATTCTCACTCTGACAGCTCTCCAAACAACAGTCCATTAACTAGATAATCCCCAGCAGTTTTCCTTGAAATGTTTTAAAACTGAAATAACAATGAGTTACAAACAAAATAAAATGAATGTATTTGACACACAGGTAGGTTAAAAATTACCAGCTGATCTGAATTCTCCATGAACAGAATTTGACAGAACAACTCATTCCAGAGGAAAGTGTGTTCATGAACATTTCATGTGTCACAGTGTCCTTCTGTCACTAGCCCTTTGACCCCAGCAGGTAGCAGCACAAAAGAAATAGTAAAGATGGGATGGGCCGGAATGGTGTCCCTAGCCTCTGTTTGCCAGAAGCTGGGAACGGGTGACAGGGGATGGATCACTTGATGATTCCCTGTTCTGTTCATTCCCTCTGGGGCGCCTGATATTGGCCGCTGTTGGAAGACAGGACACTGGGCTAGATTGATCTTTGGGCTGACTCAGTATGGCTGCTCTAACGTTCTTACATGCAGATTCCTCCGCTCATCACACTCCATCACAGGAACCAAGTGATGCAGAATCTCCACAGAGATGCCACCCCACTATGCTCCCTTATCATTTAGCCTGAAAGCAGCAACGTTAATGGAACCCTGAGACTTTTTATTAGTAACAGCAGCAAGTGGATGCAACTTCGTAGATTGACCTCTGTTTATAAAAACCAGGCTATGAGAATTAAAGCCCTACAACTGATTTGCTTTTCACTGTTATGGCTATACCTCACCAATAGTGTTTTACCACTTTGGCGTTCACTGATCACTGCACTTTATTACTTCCAGTTGCCCTAAGAGTGCAATGCTGGCTTCAGAAAGTGTATTTATAGTTGGCTCATCACGGCTTAATTACCGAAGCTCAGCGGGCTCTTGCTTGAACTCAAGGTCTGAGGTAGTTTCACTAGTAAACTTTTTATGAGAGTAGCAGAAGCATCAAATTAAAAGAGATGTGGGGGAAAAGATGACTTGGTGTAAACTGGGACAATTGCCTCCTTGCTAATTTGTGTGTATCATGAATATTAATGAATATCCTGGTCTCTGTGGTTCCTCCAAACCAGATGAGAAATTGGGATGCTCCATGCTTCATTAGCTCAATGATAAAGAAACCTCTTCCCCCAAGTAATGAGGTAAGAGATGTTATTCCTAGAGCTGTACTAAGATTAAGCCGATATTGACTTCTGATCTATTGACCTATGGTTAAATATTGACCAAGGCTACACATGCATTATCTGATCAGCTGTCGCAGGACTTCAGGGAAAACACACAAATTTCTGATGAGCCCTTCAGACTCCAGTGTTAGCATATGTAATCCAATCAATTAATATTGCTTCCAGATGAGCACAGTTTGAACTCCAATGAAGTGCTCGCAGTAGGAATTTCCTAACTTCACACGACTTTTAATCCATCCATAATTCTGGATTTATTTTTTCTCATAGGTAACAACAGTTACTGATGCCAGTGCAAACAAAGATGCATTACCATGGTAACATCCAACCCAGACACAATAGAAATTCTGGGAGTGTGGAGAAAATACCAGGACTTTCCAAATAACAAAATATGTTTTGGAAAGACCTTTTAGTGGGGTAATTACATGCAATAAAAATATAAATAAATCATTAAAAAGTGACAGGTTGTCAAAACCTTTAAAAAGACACATTTGTATACATCAGTGAAGACCTCAACATTTTCAAAAGCGTGACTTGAAAGGAAAAATGGAGAAGAATCAATAAGTTTAATTCCTTCCCCTTGTCAGATCTGTATTTTAACCATCTAGGGGAGTAAAAACTACTTCAAAAAGGCTGCTATTATCAGGTGCGCCTACAATAGCAATCACTCGGTGCACTGGCAACTTCTTCTCTTTGCTACTTGAGATTTAGAAACAGGGGTGAAAAACACCACCAAAATGAGACATGCTGGGCTGGAGTGCTGTTACATTTGGAATGAGTCTGGCTCTGAGTATGCGGGATGCAAAGGACTGCAACAATCCAAGAGAGTATTAATAAGTTTGACACTTAAAATAACCACTCAAAAATATACAATCCACCTGCTTGTTTTTCCCAAATGTGTTGTCATCTAATTTTACCACATCAGGGAACTGAGATTTCACAAAATTCTATCAACTAATCTCTAGCAGGGCAATTAAGGTATGGGCTTGCTACGGTATGTGCTAGAAACACATGCAGTTAAACTCACCTCTCCAACGCTTTCATCATTTACCTCTACTAAAGAATCATAACAGAACTATTTACAGCAGCCATTAAATAACACAATATTTCAGTATTGATTTTGTGCCTTTCCCAGTGACACACAGCCTTTGATAACTCAGGCTTTATTGATTTTTCTATAAACAAAAAATTAATATCTGCAGAGGGAGAGCGTACACAACTGGTTACAGCAGTGGCAATCCACTGGCCCCTTGGGAGATGGATGTTAAAAAAAAAAGAAGAGGAAGCTAATGCAGTGGCGGCTTGTCTGGGACTTAGCGAGAAACCAGACAAAGATGTTTAGAAAGAAGCAACTGACCCGCGTGATCTGTGCTGACCCTTCCATTACCAATGAGACACTCAGACATTTCATTCACTTATTTATATTTAATCCTAAAGCTCATCAGGAAATGATGACTCAGACTTCAGCAGCTCAGGCACAGTCAAGGATTTCCCGCTGAGACAGGCGTGGGACAACCTGAGGATGCACTGGGAATTAAAAGCTCCTGCGGTGTGAACTGAATACGCTATTCTTTACTTTCCGTCCTAAACTGTTATTGCCATTCTTCATACATTGGTGTGGCAGCCAGTGAGCACACTTTGATCTGGATTAAGTTTCTGCTGGAGAAGTTGAGATTTCTTAGAAATTCACAAGAAGAAAAAAGCCCTGAGTGCTGACAACGTTTAGAAATTGAAGTCAGAAGAGAATAAGAAGAGAAAACCCAGGGGCAATTCTGTGACTAAGAAACAGCTTCTTCTCTCTTAGCCACTGTTCCTCACAGCTACCCTTGTTTTGGTTTTTCGCCAAGTCTTTTTTTTTTTTTTTGCGGGGGGATCTCTTTTTCGTGCAAATAGCAAATCAGAAGAGAGGGGGAAAGGCTGTAACATTCCCTCTGAGGAACCCACAGTCCACAGGAATTGCTGGAGCACATAACGAGTGTCCAAGGAGAGAAATCCGAGGCTCAGAGAAGACCAAACGTTGCTGGAGTTGAAATAAGGAAGGGGGACAGCCAGGGGGGCATGGATTTGGATCTGCGAGGAGACGTCCAAAGCAAGAACACCTATTGTGTTTAACAGCTTTTGTCTCCTGCAGGAAAGAAACAATCACAGCAATAAATGGGGAATTAGAGTCCAATTATCCTGGCGGTGGGTAGAATAGGCCAGGGAGCCGCTGCTGTGGGACACTGGGCTGGGGTTACGCCGGCCTGTCCAGCGGAGCTGTGGCTCCTTGAGCAGCCAGCACAGGGCTTGGGTCAGTCGGCCAGCTGGGGCCAGCCCGGGACTGGGGCAAGGCTGGCCCAGGGCTCCTCTAGCAGCAGGAGCCAGTGGGGGTGCCTCAAGGTTCTGGCCAGCCTGGGGCTTCTCTGGCCACGGGAGGAGCAAAGGGGCTCAGGGCTCCTGCTGGAGAGTGCAGGGCCCGGTGCAGAAGGGGCAGAGCTGTGGGGCTAGCCTCCCCGAAGGAGGGGTCCACCCGCCACTCATGCCAATTATCCTAGTGATGTGGCTAATGCACAAAGGCTTTTGTTAGCCTTGTTTCTTTCTAGCAGCTGCCTACCAGAAGCTCTGCTGTTATAGTTCTCATGCCCCGGAATTATGACAATAATATCCCAAGACGTTGCTCAGCTATGTTCCCTGCTCAATTTAGGGAAGGCCCCATACCCTACCGAGGGCTCAAGGGAGGCCCTGCCCATCAATCTGTTATTGGGGTTGGTGACAGGCCTGCTTTCCTTCATGGCATTAATATTTAGAACCTGTATAAGAAAATGCAGCTTCTCTGGATTCTGTCCCCTTTCATCACCTTACGCTGCGAGCAGACCCACTGACACTGGTGCAGGAAGTTAACAAACACCAAGATGGACAGGCTAATTGTATGGCCTAACCATCAGCTGTCCACGTAGCCACATGAGCTCAGGGAATGATACCTGGGAGCTAGAGACGATTCGAGGAATTACTGAGCCGCAAGCCCATGCCACGGTGCAGGAAAAAGAGTCGATGTGATCACTAAAGAGGCCTCCTGAAACATTCCATCAGAATGATCCTGCCTTGGCTGCTGGGAGAGGCCAGGCTAGGGACTGGATGCACCAGTGGCCTGATACCATATGGCAGATGCTTTGAAATTGTTTTCTGCAAACCGTCCACGGGCTAATAAGAGAGACAATGTGACTGTTAGAACATAAGAGCGGCCAGACTGGGTCAGATCAAAGGTCCATTTATCCCAGTGTCCTGTCTTCCAACAGTGGCCAATGCCAGGTGCCCCAGAGGGAATGGACAGAACAGGGAATCATCAAGTGATCCATCCCCTGCCGCCCAATCCCATCTTGAGGTTAATGACCTCAGGTCTCCTGAGCTGTACGTATAGAAACATTATTGGAAAAGGAAGCTACTTTTAAACAAAAACACAATCAACAGGTTGTTGAAAGTATAATAACCCCTCTAAATAATTCAGAGTTCATATTCATTAACAAGCCCAACAATTGGGTGATATAGGGGTTTATTCAGCTCACCCATTTGCATGTCACTTTAACTGATTCTTTGTCATTTTATATCAGTCCGATTCCATTACAAGGAGTTAGTAAAAGTAACAGATAAAGGGATCTGACCAAAATCTAATGGAGATAATAGGGCTTTTTTTCCCATTAGCCAAGTGATTTGACAGACAGTAATGGATTTCATAGCAGCCTGATATAAAGTCTTGTATTAGACAGGATAATTTAGTGATAACAGTTTAGCAATGTATTGATGGAAGATAATGGGTAATCAACAGATGAAGCACTGTCTATCTGGATGCCTCTTTCACCACTTCACTTGTTAGCTATTACTGGCTAACACCACTGTAATCTCTCATTCTCTCTTCCTTGCTTTGATCCCTGTTTAAAATGATGATAGCCTATTAGCAATCCATGTACTGGGCCGCTAATGGGCAGGCTGGCTTTGGGTGGGGGTTGGAATCCCTTGCAGTTTTTTTTTAGAAGGCTGTTTGGAATTAAGGCTGTTGGTAACTGCTGGGCAGGGAAACCTCCAGTGTATCCTCTGGAATATATGGGAATGCACCTGCTGTCATGCACCCCATGGCAAGTCCAGCTAAAGCCCGAACCACTACAAACATCACCCTGACTTTGTCTCATCTACCATTGGTACTGGAGGAGTCCATTCAAAAACTCAGGCCCTCCCTCTCCACGGGGTGCCAGTCCAGGGCCCTGTTGGCGATGAGCGTAGTCGTCACTCAGTCAGCGGGGACTCCTACTGCAACATGCTGACCTTGCTCCCCCACCTCCCTGGGCCACTTCCTACCATGGATCCCGAGGTAGCAGCTGCTGTGCCGTCAGGACCTCCAGGCTCCCTGGTGGGGTTAACTCCCAGGAACTCCGGCTCTGGGCCTCTCGCCTAGGGTAGCAGGTCACCAATCCAGTCTCCAGGTCCTCGAACTTCTGCAGTCCATGGTTGTAGCAGCTCCTGGCCTGGAGCCTTCTCCAGGCATCCTCTCTCCTCGGTGGTCAACCTGGAATGAGCTGGACTGCTCCCTTGTATAGTGTGGTAGCGGATGGAGCATGTCCAGCTTGATCTGAGGGGAGGGACTTCCGACGCCTGTAATGTGGAGTTAACTCTGTCTTGCCCAATGCGGAGTATGCACACCCCGTCATAGGAAGTGAAATGCTACAAAATCAGATCGCAGTTGGTGGAGATTTTTGTGACCTGGACATGTAACCACTAAGAAATGGATTGAGATCAACCAACTGTCACCATACAGCCATTGGATGGTAGTGACTTGCAGTCACTGCTACTTGCTGGAGTCAGATTCAAGCCAGAAATCTAGAGGCAAACAAATGACTGCATCTGTCTTACTACCAATCCCCCAAGTCTTCAAGTTCTCACCATGGCATTTTTCACAAACTCTCTCAAATTCCATCCTTCAGGACGGGCACCAGCTATCTGCCACTTTCGCAATAGTTCTGCAAGTTGAGCCTAACTCCTGTTGCACGTGAGAAGGAGCAAAACGTTAGTACAAATTTCCTGCCAGAATGTCCCCTCTCCAAGGAAAACTCCCAAAGGCCACTAAGAACGGAAGCTCTTTGGGGAGGGATCATGGTTTACTCTGTGTTTGTCCAGTGCCTGACACCACAGGGTCCTGACCTAAGACCAGGGCTCCTAGGCACTATGCAAAGAATGAAAAACAATATCACATATTGAGGGAGACAAGTTTTGGAGCTTACACAGAGCTTTCCTCCAGGTGAGTGTCAGCTTGACAGCTTGTCTCTCTCACCTACAGGAGTTGGGCCAATAAAAGATATTACCGCCCCACATCGTCTCTTGCCTCTCCTAGGACCTACATGGCTACAACACCACTGCAAATGATACCATCACTTAGCAGTCAGCTCCTCCCACAGCCACATCCACTCTACCCTTTTTAAACCTCCCATCTTCAAGTCATAGATTCGTAGTCCAGTATAAACCCCGCAGCCTCTGATGATACCTGCAACCGTCGTAGAATTTTAATATCTTGTTTGACAGGGACAAAATATGTTTTAAATACATTTTATTGATCTTCTGGAAAGTGAAGGGACATCAAGTGAAAGAGTGTTTCACCAGAGAGCTGTATTATGGGATGGACTGTGTAAGCAGCATGGCACTAAACAAGGTTGTGAAATGCCATGTTGTGCTACGTGGCTGGAGAGCCAACCTCAGAGTTGGCTTCCTGGTTTTCATTAAGCAATTCTTAGCCTATTAGCAAGGTTGTACCTTGAAGTTCAATGCACGGATTTGCCCTTTGCTCATCCCTTGTGACGTTTTTGCTTCTTAAAGGTGGCAAGAAGTCAGCCCCAAGTTAAACTGCACTTCAGACAGGATTTATTTGTAAATATGAAAACTCATCTAGGTAACTATTTAAACATCCACTAGACTAATACTGGGCTGGGATGAACACATCAAGCCTTTGTAAAAGGATTAGTGGGACTCCATTGACCTGGGGCTTCATTTGGATATAAATTTGCATCTATAAACACCAAGAGAATTATTCTTCCCCAGCCCTCCGCTCCTTATATCCTCTTGACTGCTTCAATTAAATATATGCTGTGAGCACTGCTAAATATTGACAGAGTCTTGCCACATAGCTACTCTGTTCCTGGATCCAGATTTCTCAGAATATGGTTTACAGTCTTCCTATGTTACCATTGTCTTTATGAAAATGGAACATAACCAAGAATTATCAGTGCATGCCCCCCCACCCCCCGCCACACAGAGCAATTAGCATTAACTCCTTTCCAAGCAATGTCATGAGAGAGAGAGATGGGTAATTGTACCACAGGACACAGAAAAGCTGTAACATTGGACAGGATAGGAGAGGGACCCAGTTCAACACAAAAATCTGCAGTCTCACAATTTAAAACGACCCTAACCCAGGTCCAAGGCAAGGTCTGGTCCAAGAAAGGGAATTATTTTCCACATTTTTTAATTAAATGAAAAAAAATGGTCCAATTTTTTACAGAATTATAAGATTTTTGACAGAACAATTAGAACCTAAATGGAAATTTGTTATGTCTTCCAGCCTCTTTCTCCTTTATTCCCAACTCTTCCAGTAGGCAACAGGGAAAGGAGAGAACAAACATGAAACCAGAAAACCAAACAATTTCCGTTGAGATTCTATGTGAACCAAATCAAAAATTTTCTGTTGTGAACTGTTTCATCAAACAGCCAGAAAAATGTAAAACCATACCAAAGAACATTTTTGCAGAAATTTTCAGAGCATTCAAAAAGCCATTTTTCTCTGAAAAAATCATTTTGATTTTTTTTAAAAAAATCAGCCAATACTATCCAGGACTCACTCACTTTTATGGCCTGGCACAAAGCTATGGGTTTTTTTTCCATGCAGAAAACTGGCTTTCTGCCCAGCTCCTATCTGGATTTGATTTGGATTGGATTCATTTTGGAAGTAGGAATATGCATGAGGTTGGATATTTATTTCCTGAAAATAAGGAGGAGGTGCTGGTTACAGTAAATTATCCCAGGATATGAGAGAATCTGGATACAGTTCCGATGTGTCTGTACAGTCTGTGCAAGTATTGTGATTCATTATCTTTAGAACTGTTCTCTCACTTTAACTGTGAAATTCGTCCTCGTAACTGCTTGTGCCAGGGGCATAATGGTGAAAAAAGAAGTGGGTCAGCAAACTGAATCAGAAGTCCATATTCTCCAGAGAAGAAGTGTTTACACTACACTACTTGTGAGCCCTCTGCCCAATAGTGAATTTCACCTTGAAGCCATTTCCTCAGCAGTGCTGTGATGCACCTCTGGGAACTCACCTCAGCTGAAGACTGCAATTTCCTCCCATGGAGCAGAACCTACCCTCCAGGGAGCCACTCAGGACAGGTGTGCGTGAAAGACGCAGCTCCTGGAGCAGAGCCAGCGCACAACCACTCGCTGCCAGCAGTTCCGCCAACAACCCACGTCTAAATGTATTGCCTAGTGCTTTGTATTAGCTTAAATAATACGGACACCTGGTTTTGTGATGGTTTGCATAATAAACAAAGCAGGTCAATTGCTCACCAAACCAGTGACTGGGAATAATCAGATTTGTTTTTACTTTGCTTTGCTGAAGCGAGGCTGAGTTAGCTCAGGCAGAGAGACGTTGCTCTTTAAGGAATCACACTCAGACTGGCTCGGTTAGGGACTACAGGGCCCTTCACCTCAAGTCACTGGTTCAAATCCAACCCACGGTTGTTCCTAATAGGGAAGGACCTAAAGTCCCCAGCTGAGATCCAGGCCCACCGTACGAGGCGGGATAATTGCATTGAAAGGCTACTATGAGTTAGGGGTGTGATTTCCCTGCTTATGTACATTGTGCTATGTCCTCCAATACCAACACCGCTGCTACATGGCTATTTAAACTCATGCTAGCTCAGTGAGCCTTGAGCCAGAGAACCACTTCCCCAGCTGCTAAAGTAGATGTCTCTGAAGCTTGGTCTGTCTCGTAAGATGACAAGACAGGTTGTATTGTTAACCCCACTATACACGTGGAAAACAGAGACCCACAGAGACTGAGTGGTACTCAGAAAAAATGACTTTTTGATTAAGCAGACATTTTGATGGGGGGGGGGGGGAAAAACCCTGTTTCCATCAAAAGCTTTCAGGTGTTCATCAAAGATATTTTTAAATGAAAATCCAAAATATTTCCAAGGAAAATTTTGACAAAAATGAATGTTTTGGTTGGGTGGTTGGTTTCACTGTAATGTTTTAAAATGAAAAAAATTCTCAATCCACTCTAATATTAAGGGACTTGCCCAAGGTCACACAGGAAGCCTGTGGTAGAGCTGAGATTTTAATCTAACTTTCTTGAGTCCTAATCCAGTGCCTCAACCAGAAAACCACCCAAGGTTTGTGTTTACTATGTAATGGCGGCTCAGTAGTCTATATATGAACTGAGCTGGAGAGCTCTCAGCCAATTCCTGTCAGGGATCCCCAACACAGCTAACATGCCCCTCTTGGGAAGCTTGGCTGCAATGCTAATATATTATTGTTCAAACAGAATCCATATGTTCTGTGATCTGCCAGGTGTGACTCAAATCCCTGAGTGCCACAGGAAACAGATGATTAATGGCTAGCAGTGCTAAAAGAGGAATCAGTTGGTGCAAATAAAATTGCAAGAAACAAACAGTTAAATGGCTCGTGCATCACCAAGCTTTTGTTTTTTAACTGTGGTGATAGTAAATGACATACAGAAAACAACAGAAAACAGCAAAGTATGATTGATGTGCCCACATAAGAGGCCCTCGCTGCACCTAACGTCAGGTACTGCTGCATGATTGATAGCTCCTTCCATCTGGAGAGACAAAATACTGCAGGTAGGTCCATTGCAAGGCTTGTAGATCTTCACTGTGAATTGCCTGACTTAATGAAGGCTGAAATCAAAAGTGTGTCAGACACAGGTCACAGGGAAGTGGGTGGAGCCAGTTAGGCTTTGGAGTCCCTGATTGCTGAAGGAGTTAAGTTAGGAGAACAATATTCCAGAAAAGCAGAGGGAAAGTACTGTGACCAATCTCATTTGGAATCTGCTCGCCAGCTAAACACTGCTTTCTTACTGCATTGCCTTCTGATGGAAGGTTGCTGAAACGTTCAACGGTGGGCAGAATGCAGCATATCAGCTCGTGTGCAGAGGGCAAGGTTACCAAAGAAAATGGGAGGCAGTCCAGGGATTTGACAGGTACGGCTGATGCTGAAGAGCGAATAGAGCAGATCAGGGTCATTAGAGTTCACAGTGTTACCGCAGAACTGGACAGAGCTCTCACTAAAGCAGGATGCAGTTTGCTGGAGCACAGAGGAGGCTGAATAACATTTGGGGCCAGATTTTTAAAAAACTGACACATGCCTATTTGTGCCCTCATTTTGTGCTCACAGCTCCTAGCTACCCAGCTACCAGAGCAAGTCGGGTAACAAGGCAGACAAGGGCTGTCGTTTGCATCTACAATTTATTTTGGAAGTGCAAACGATACCTGCAAAAACTAGTTCCCTTTCTGTTCAGTTGTCAGATAGTAGCAGTTTGGCTCCACCAAGTTATTCAGAAGAGACTGTCACTCCAGCATGAGAGCGGATTCCTCCCTACCCACCAACCACAGTTGCAAAATACAGTTCTAGGGTATCATATCAAATCTTGTCAGAGAACCACTATTGTATCATTTAGGCATAGCATAATATTAGACTGAATATGCAGTGATATGGAGGAGGCCCAAACATCGACTTCCCTCTCTAATATCACGGGGGAGTCACTGAGACTGAATTCTTGCTGCTGAAATACTGATGTTGTCTCTGGCAGAAGCCAAATATTTGTTCTGTATTCATAAATTCCCTCTCCTTGTTTACAGACTGTCCATTGAGAGAGAGAGGGGTGTTTTTCCTCCCAAAGCGAAAGTAATGGACTAGACCCACATGGTAGCAAGCAGTCTCTGTGAAACGGAGGATGTAGTATTTAGGGGCACCAAAGCAGACATTTTTAAAATGTGCTTTGGTTTTCCAAGGGGTTGGTTAATTGCACATTAACAGAGAGCAAGGTGCATCCCAGCTGGTTGAAAAACAGGAACATTTTCCATCAAAATTCCTGGGAGAAATCTATCCCCTTTTTATTTAAAAAATTTAAAAATATGATTTTTTCAGCCAACTCTAGTAGGCATGTTGCAGAAGTTTCTTCAAATGACCCCAAAGACGGTGGTTTCATGCCCACAGCTATTAAATTTAGCTCTGTGCAGAGGGCACACAGACCCTGTACTGGCCTCTATAGAGCCAAGAATTTCTCCAATAGATTGGACAACCAGCCTTCCAGTATGCTGCAGATCAGAGGTTTATTTCCATCCTGAGCTCTGGGTTCACCTCCCAACCTCACCAATTAGGACGTGGCCATCAGAACCTAGCAAGATTCCTGGACTGATCTGTGAACATCTCTGCTCAGAAGTAGCCCTGATTTACATCCACTGTTTGCAACCTGGGCCTAGGTTGCACTGTTTGCACTGTTGCACTGCCACTGTTTGCAGCCTGCCCTAGGCTGCTGACTGGAACAGCGGGAGTGAGGGTCACAATGCAGAAATGTGGTTTAGCCAAGACTTCACCATGCGGCTGCCGGGAAGTGATGCAGGTGGCCGTGCACGTGCTAGAAGAGTGCACAATTACAAGGAGGGAGGGTGGACTGCAACACCTTGCTACTTTGGATGATGCAGCAGCAGCCAGATGGCTGAACAATCGAGCTATCGATGTAGGGTGCATACTAAAGAAGAAGGCAGCTACTCTGAAATAGCTCTCCAAAGCTCATGCTGGTAAAAAGCTGCTAGGCCGCCCCAGTCTGTATTCTGTATGTAAGGACACACATGCTGTCTCTCTCACTCATACACTCACGCACACGCTGTAAACTGTATAAATAAATAGCTGATGTCATGCCATTTATCTTCATTTGTCAGGCGAGACAGGATAACTCAGTTGTGACTACACCACTCCATCCTCTCCTGACTCATGAAGACTGATGCCATTTCACATGCTGTATCTGTAAAGGATCTATGATGGGTGATATGTTTCTTCTTTGCCAGAGGGGCTAGTTGGTGGGAGCACTGGTGCAGGACTCGGGAATGTGTGTCCCTGAGGTCTCTGCAGGACAGACCATGACACCAGCAGCACGAGCATTGCCTGGGCTTTCCAGGGGTATTTGTTCTGCTTTCCATCTGCATTCCATTCCCACAGCTTTGCCACTGCAGTTTGTCCGAGAAGCCGGGGCGTGCTCTTTATCACACTGTCAGACTCTTGCCTCAGCCCACTAGGCTGGGACAAAACTGTCAAATGTGATGAAAATGGCAAGAGAGGGACAGGTACCGGCCTCGAGTCCTGTTCCATCCTCCTCTGCAGCTAACTTCTGCAATGTCAGCAGAGCAGCCTGTACTACCCCTGCCATTCCTGCAGCTTTATGGTGGGCTGCTACTCTCCAGTATGGCCAGCTACTGAAGAACAGCAACGAGAGGAGAAGAGAAAGGCGATACCAGGAATAAACAAATAAAATGTGTGAGGTGCAGATGTTTTGGACACTATGAAACCTCGCTGCCTGCTTGTGTCACGCAGCTGAAATCTCCTGCCAGGCTCAAGAAGAAAGTGCTTGGATTTCTAGTTTTGCTCCTCAAGGACAGTCTTGTAGATCTGGCACTGGGCTAAGACTCAGGAGATGGGGGGGTCAGTTCTTGGCTCTGCTACAGACTCCCTGTGTGCAGGTCAATTCATTTCTCCGGGCCTTTGGTCCCCACCTGGGACATACTTCCGTTCTCCCACTCTGGGCCTTTCTTGTCTAGTTTGCAACTGGAAATGGGACTTGTAGAAAAAAATCAAATGTAGACAATTTTCAATGAGCAAGGGTACACATTTTTTCCTAAAATGTTTATGAAAAATTTCCCCATTTTTGCCCATCTCTAATTGTAATTAACTGCTCTTTGTAATGCAAACGACCTCTTACGATATGTACTGCAGCACCGCACACAATAGGGCCAGATCTTGGTCAGAACCCCTGTGTGCTACTGTTAAACACTTAAAAATACGGAACAAAGCTTCCATGCATTTGCTGGTTGGGATTCTCAAGAGGCACAGTAGAGGAGAGATTTAGGCCCCAAAATCAGAAAAGCATCTTTTTCTGGACAGCGCTTAAGTGTTTGCTTCATTTCCACCAAAGTCAATAGGACTTAAGCATGAGGTTATGATGTGCTGTCCTGAATCAGAGTTAAACAGATGGGAGCAAAAGTTTCAAAGAAACTTTCCAAAACTTTCTGTGTTCCACATACACTAGATCCCGACATTCAATTGTATTTGGTCCAGTAGGTTTCTAAATTACCCACCAAGGCTCTTTATTTCAATCCCAGCTGGTGGTAATGAAGTACATTGCAATACTATCTTATAGCCTGTTAGTATCCCTAGAGCATTCTATGTGTATATTTATGATTATTAAGGAAATACATCATGGAACGAACAAACAGTTTAATCTAATAAACATGTGTGGAAAGACAATATTAGCAGTTGCCAAGCAGCATAATGAAAACAACACCTTAATTCATGTAAAGGTGCCCCAGTGGATTTTAAATAAGATTGTGTGCCCTTAATAATCGTATTACATTGGTAGATGCAACATATTTAACATGTATTTCCAGCATTGCTCCATAAATAGAAATACTCAATATTCCCTAGAGACCAGATTTGTCTTAAAGGTGTTGTAAAGAATAACTCCAAGATTACAGTTCACGTAGTGAAATAGTCATGAATTAAGGTGAAGGTATTTCCCATTCTTCTTTCAGCCCTAGTCAGAAAAATGAATTGAAATTGAATTTGTGCCAGTTTCTGCTCTTGCTAGGAGCTAGTTATGTGGGATTCCAGCATTAGTATGTTAATGCTGCGTGCAGTTTTCAATCACCCAGAAATATTATATATATAATTTAGCTCTTGTTTGTTTATTTTCTTAATTCATAAATCTAACAAATGGTGCCTCTCTGGAAGCTTTAGGCACCCGGGACAAAAACTTGGTTCCTCTACATTTATTTACAAGAAGAGGAAGAATACAACCCCCTCTAAAGAAAAGCTGATCCACAGTTAAAGACCCCACGTCCCTCTTTATTGTACTAATTTTTAAAGGAAAGAGACATTCGAAATAAGACACGAAAGTAGCTTGGCACATTCACCTAGCGATTGCTGTGACTAGGTGATTAGCTTCTTTCACTTGTCAATAATGCAACATCTCACTGCGCCGTATTCTTCATTTTCCCCTCTTCATTCATCAAACTTTTAGCAGGTAAATAATTGATTAAGCCACGACTGACCCTTGTAGCATGTTCAGTGGTGTCAAGGAGAGTAATTGAAAGGGGTCAGCAGGGGACTGGCACCGAAGTTCAAACACGCCAAAGCCCCTTCCCCCTTCTGTTGTGTTTGAAACTTTTTCTAACATCAGAACAGCTTCTGAAAACCGTGAGAAAAGCTGCTGAGGGCGTCACAGAAAGATTTTGAAAACTGAAGCATGCTTAAACATGAATTCTTGGTGTAAAAGGGGGTATGTGGGAGGACGGGCTGCCTCTCCAGTGCCCCCTTCAGGACCAACCGTGATATGGCAGGCATTCCCGACCTTACTCTCCAAAATTTGGCAAGCTGTTTGGGATGAGGTATCCTGTGCCATCAGCTCGATGTCAGCCTCTAAACAAGCAAGTAACAAAAAAAATTATGCTGTGTTTAGAACAATATATGGGGAAACCTATATTTATGGGTTTTCACCTACTTTGCATATGCATGTGCACATATATTGAGAGTGTCAAGAAAAGCTAAGCCTGATTTTGTATCTCCTACCTCTGACAATGTATTTTAAATAAAAAAACACTATTTATTTTAAGAAAATCCTTTTTAATTGTGATCCAGCACAAAACTAATTCTAAAGAAATCATGGAGAATATTCTGAATTATGTCTTGGATTTTCCTGCAGCTGCATGAGAAAATACATGCAGTGATACAGGTCTAGATCCTGCGAAACTCATAAGCACTGTGTAACCCTTGCAGCCGATGGAACTACCCATGTGCTTAAAGTGAAGCATTTGCTAAAGTGCTTTGTTGGATTGCGGCCTAGAGGAACGGACCATTTTTCCATAGCATCTGAGATACCAGTCTGGAAAGTCACTTTTGGCTGTGCTACCTCATTCCCTTGCATTAGGCTTTGATTCAGCATGTGCCTAACTTTAAGCTTTATTTGTGTACTTAACGTTAGACCCATGCCTAAATATCTTGCTGAAGAGGGGCCCAGGCTCCTGACTTTCTCTTGCACTAATCTGCTAAGTGCTAAGAGTCTACCTTGAATAACAAGTGATGGACCCTCAATGACGTCCCTTTGTCAATGATTTCAGTGTCTGAACAACTGTGCAATGACTGCCATTTCATAGCTGATTTTTAGCAATACAGAATGAATAAGAGCTTGATGAGAAACATTTGGAGGGCTGGGGGGTGACATTTCCTTTTAAAGAAAATAAAGCACCTATCTTATAAATATCTAATGATCAAATAAAGTAATAAGTATGGAATGGAACATATTTAAAGTGATTTCGCCTCTAATTGGGTTGTTCTGCAAGCAAGGAAAGGAAGCAAATTAACTTTGAAGCAAGGAATATTGAAAAGATTTTAAAGACTTGGAATCCTAATTACTACTGATGAGAGAGTTTGGCGAAGGTTAACCAAACACTGGATGCAAATGTGCAGAAGGAATTTTTTAAAACAGACCCAAATTTTTGTTGCTTTATTTTTAAGCAATTTTATTTTAGGGCTTGGGAGGAAAAGGACTTTTTATTATTATTATGAAAAAAAGTTGATCTCTTCTAAATGGCCTCCTCGTATCTAGTTTCTGGGCACACAGAAAAATAGGCTTTGTTCGACTATAAAGCCACCATCAATTGGCATAGAAGCTACTGCCCTAAATTCCTATTTGGAGATGCAGTCTGCTCTGCCTTTAACCTGCAAGCTGTCTTTTGCATTAAATGAAGAAGCCATCGGCTGTAAAATGATTAATGTGATATCATCACAGATATTTCCACCCGTGGAGCTTCTCCTTCCCCTCCCCTCACAATTGATAGCTAGACACCACTCTGATGAGAATTTCTAACAGGGCATCTCATCTGACCTTGTATGATATGCCTATGTCACCACTAGAGGTTTCCCGTCCATTGGAGGAGTGAGAGTCCATAGAGCATATGCTAAGGTTGATGGGGATGAAGACTTCTGTTCACTGGCACTGAAAAGTAGAGCAAGGAATTAATTCCAAGACTATGGCATGCACCTGGCTCTGGCAAATCACAGCGTTCAGCACTGAGACTGCATAATGAAGGGCGCCTTTTATCCGCTAGATATTTACCTGATCCCATCAAGTTACAAAACAAGAACAGACAAAACTGCCCTGATGAAATAAAATTCTCCCTGAAGCCTTTGCCTAGTTTTACAACTGAATGGGGTTCTAATATTTTACTAGGTGGAGAATAGAGCCGAGGGACATTTTTCAGCCAAAACTATTTTTTTGCCCAAAAAAATAATAATGCAGATCTTGGTTGACCAAAACATTTTGTGAATTTGTGTTAAATTCACTGAATTGTTTCAGCTGAAAGAAAACTAAAAATACAGTCATAATAAATAATAATTAAAATGTTTCATTTTCAAAATGAAATGTGGTGTTTGACCCCAAATGTTTTTTAACATGTTTTGGCAGGTGAGCAAACTGAAAAATCAGTTAGTGGCACAGCTTTAGTTCTGAAATCCTGAAATAAGCTTGCTAGGGGATGGGAAGAGATTCCTCACTTGCCTTCTCTGAAACCAGATGAGCTGAGAAACCATGAGAAAGGCTGTCCTTGTAGCATCTACATCTGGAACCAAGTGAAGTGATGCCAGAAATTTAGAATGAAAATCACCTTGTCCACAAGGTGATTGGCCCACACAATGGGTAGGTCTTATTTTGAGGGCTTATGTGGTATTTAAATGGTGCACTGGCCGTGTGTTGCAACCTTGCATGAAGGTGAATTTCACACATACTGAGACAGCCTGTTTACATACAGTGTTCTGCCCAATTTTTCAGATTCAAGAAGGGGCACTTCAGATAGATTTCTGAATTTACAGGGCCTTTCCCAAATAAACGCAAGCCCCCCTTTCTTTCACGCTCACCCATGCCGTGAGCAGAGCTACAAACTCTGTGTATTGCATTCAATTAGACTGGTGCCCACAGACACTTTTATTTCTTGAGTTTTCTGATTGCAGTTTATGCAACCTTCTAAGAGCTGAAATTGCATTGCCCACAGTCTTTTATTGATAGACTGGCAAGGTAATTAAAAAGAGGCTTTTTTAGAAATCTTGTCTAAATGTTGAAAGAATAAATCCATATTATTACTATTTAAACTCTGAGTGGGACGGAGCAGAACATCTCCCACAGTTATGATGTTCTACAAAAATCTATGTAAAAGGATGGTACTGCATATTTCTTAGGTATTATAAATGTATTGCTATGAAATAGTTTTTATAAATATTAATAAGGGCTCATATCTGTTGAAACAGGAGCTGAGACTCCTTAGCATTTAATTAATCCAGAACCTAAATGATCTCTAAGGTTGTTTTTTCCCCCCACTAGTTTGGGCTTATGCCTGGGAGCATGTCTAGCAGAAGGGCAGATAAATGCACCCCCTCCTTTCTCCTTTCCTCTCCCAGCCTGTCTTGTGATCTCTCTAAGGGCTTAATACAACACTGGCTGCAATATAGTAATGGGAGAAGTGGCTAAGGGGAAAATAATCCCATTTCTCCCACCCTGGGAACTTCCGCTCATTTCTAAACATGAACGTTGCATGCATGGTGCCTGTTGATGTTGTTATTATTTGTATTACAGCAATACAAATTACACAGCGGGGTTGCCTGCGATGAGTGGATGGGAGTCTGTAGCCCAAGAGATTCCTTCCTGTGTTTCTAGCAGCCTCAAACAAGATCCCCGTGTGCTGGGTGCTGTACATACACAGAATAAGAGACGGCCCTTTCCCCCAAGAGTGAACAATCCAAATAGACTAGACAGACTCAAGCTCATTCTAGAGGTGGGGGCCTGAGGCACAGAGAGATTAAGTGACTTGCCCAAGGTCATACAGGGAGCCCAGGGCAGATCCAGGATTTGAACCCAGATGTCCTGGCTCGCTGGCCAGGGCCTTAATCACAAGGCCATCCTTCCCCTAAGCTAACAGGGAGTGCCCCACTGCCTATTGGGAAGCCTGTCTTGTCGATTTCCCTAGAACAAACGGTTTCAGGCTGTGTCAGAAATCTCAGGGAGGCATTCGTAATTCTGCTGCACATCGAGATGTGTTGGAGGTCCTGTCTGTCAATGGAAACCCCTCTCATGCTGCAAACAGCATGGTTCCACTGCATGCAAAGTGGGACTGGATTCGGGGAGATTCACCGAGGGTGTCTGCTTTTTACAGGTGAGGAACCCAGTGGCCCAGGGCACATATCAGGTAAGAGGGCAGACCAGGGCTGCTAGGGGATCCATAGCTGCACAGGTCTTCCAGTCCTCCCCTGGTATAGGCCATGGGAGGGATCTCTCTCCCTTCCTATTATCCCAAGAAGAGTGAGGTCAATAGTGGATTCGGCGGCGGGGAGGCACACAAGGATTCTGTAGCTCCTGGGGAAGGGGGATTCTTTGTGCCTAGGACATCTTAGCTGGCAGATTAAGTCCCTTGATTTGGTCCATTCCTTAGTGGATGATCAGCAGAGGGACCCCAATGCTACCCTGACCTGAAAAAAAAAGTTAGAAAGACTATCTAGGGCAGGAACCGATGCAGCAGAAGATAGGTAAATTCAGCCTAAGGAAAGCAAGGTAGCCTAGGAGAACTTTCAGACACTGCATCAGACCACTTGTCTAGATTAGGGAAATGTGCACCTGTGGAACACCACACATTGGTGCATCCCTCATCTGTAGACACAATGTGTCTGTGCTAAAGAGATTTTCCCCAGTTACTCCAGGGCTTGTTGATGTAGCTACAAAGGCCCAAATTCCCAGAGTCTAGACGAAGCCCCAGTTCCCCAACTAGAACTTCCTATAAACAAGCAAGGGATTTATTTTGGGGGGGAGGGAGAGGGGAATGCAATTATTTTTTTGTCAAAAATTTGCCTTTTCAAACATGTTTCAACCAGCTTCTAAATTGGTTGAAAAACAGCAAAAGAAAATCTGCAAAAAATTATCTCTTTGCTGAAATTTCCAAAAGTCCAGGCTGTTGGACTCACTCCCCTCCTAACATCTCATCTAGTGCAGAGGTTAGAAATGAGTAAATCACACTGCCATTTTTAGAGGCTGACTGACATCAGCGGGAATGACAGGCATTCATCTCTGAGAACTTAGCATAGGCATGATTGGGGAAAACAATGCAATCAATAAAATGTCACTAAAATAAACTAGTACTCTGGGAAATTCTGATACTTCAGCGAGCCAGGAATGTTAATGGGAAATATGCATATGGACTGACTAATATAGAGCAGATGGCTTTGATTTGAAAGGTCTGTGATGAGGAGTCGCTTGCATGCAGAGCTGTTTGAAACGTTTCAGACTGATTACTCTGCTTGTGTTTAAAATATTCACCTAGTTTCAGTTTCATTCTTTCCCAGGGTGGTCAGCGTCTGCCAATGCTTTGTCTCTTTGCATTTATAGCAATGTCTGGCCAGGGTTCAAATCTTCTGTCTTTTCAAGTGCTTCCTAGAAATGAAGCTCAGAGGATGAAGAATGGGATACCAAGAATTTCACCTCTAATCACCAGCTGCACTTTAGGGCTTGTCTACACAAGAAAGTTGCACCAGCGAAGTTAAACTTTTGTACCAGGTGGTCACTTGTATTTCAGTTTTAGTGGCTTCTAGCAGTTTTGCTGAAACTGAGAACAGGTTTAAACTAAACCAAAATAAGCCACTCAAACCAAAATCAAAGCATCACCACACCTGTTTAACTAAATCAGTTTAACAACAATGAGGCCTAGTGGACCGACAGCACATGTGGGTCCCACCCTCTTCTGGACCTGCTGTGGGCAAACTACTGTGTCTCTGTGTCCTGTCGCACTCACTATCTGTCTGTTTAGAATGTGAACTGTCCATGACAGGGACTGTCTCTTACTGCATGATCATACAGCAACTAGTTCAGTGGGGTCCTGATCACAGATGGGGACCACAAATGCTCTGGAAGTATAGATAATAATGGAGAAGGATGCTTGAAGTGCTGATGCCTGTTCTGCACTTGTTCTGGGGCTAAGCATTCCTCTCTCCTCGGCCCTGCTAGCTCGGTGGTACCTTTCACCAACATAAAAATCACTTAAAAAATAGAAGAATGGGACCTTTTGTATGTTAATAAACATTCCCAAGAGCAAAACTGGCAATACACAGAGCACAGGCAATCCAGGTCTGGAGCATCAGAGCTGCCAGCCATGTGACTAGATGACCCCACATACAATTCACCCTAAAAGAAAAAAAAACAGTTTTGACATGTGAGGAAAGGAATAAGTAGGGAGCTGCTAATGTCCTCATGATTAATAAATAACACAAAGTCAACGGCATTGCACAGTGTTTTATTTATTTATTAAGACAGCCTTGGGTATCTTTTTTGTTAAATAATGGGATAAAATACTAATTGTCACCAGAAAGATTTTAATTTTAATTGGGCTTTGGCTGAATGCAGAATTGTTCTTGAAAAAAATAAAAAAAGCTTGTCAACCCTATGCTAACATTTAAATTATTTATGTATAACAGAAGTTATAAGGGAAATAATTTTATGTTAACTTTAATTACATTTTTGCAGCATTCAGATCCTACAAAATACCAACAAAATCAACACGACAAGAAGATATCACATATCTTGATATCACATTGATATCACATATCTTGATATCACATTTCTTGATATCACATCACCTTGGTTACAGAGCTAATGGCTTGATCCAGAGCTCTCTGGAGTCAGTATTGACTCCCATTGACATCTTTGTGCCCTAGATCAAAGCCAGTGGTAAGAGACTGTATTCTAGCACTCATTTGGGCAACTCCAGGGGGCAGCTCCACTAGCATTCATAGCTAGTGTATTACATGCCCCTATTAACCCATCTGCCCTCCTCCAGCCTGTTTATTTGTCCCACCCACCTTTTATGTCTTGTCATTTGTAAACTCTTCGAGGGCAAGGACTGTATTTTCGTTGTATGAGTTCACTTTCTACTAAGTAGGGGAAGGAGTTTGGGGACTTGCAGGGTGCCTTCCCAGCAGGGGAGAAATCAGTGACACATACCAGTCCTGGAACAACAGTGATCACAAACAGCATTTAGAACAATCCTTTTTCCCAGGAAGCTCAGCTTAATACTTGCACCTGGTTCCCAGGGAGCAAATGTGCTGCCTCACAAATTAGCTTCAATCAAAGACCAAAGCAGAGCAAACTGTCCTGCCGCTCACGCAGCTCCCTGTGCCCAGAGACATGCAGAACAAAACTAGCAACACAACATGTCATCCCAACACCGAACATTTGCTTGCATGCCAAGAGAAAGGACTTGGAAGAGTGTAACAGCATCACTTAGTGACACCTGCTAAACCATATATGTAAACACCTAACACACTGTCCTGAGAGGGACACCTAGGCCCTACTGAAATACCAAGAATTAACAATGATAATGTTCTTCCAAGCAGTCACCTAGGGATGAGATTACTATAAAATGCATTTACTTTAAGACTTAAATATTAACATTTATTAAAACTTTATATAAGTGATTATAATAACATTATTGCTTTGCAAACACTAGGGTAAAAAACATGAAATAGACTATTTTATTTATATTTGACCTGCAGTTAAATTTAAAACATGTATAATGTCCCCCCCAAAATGGGGGTTTGCTGTTTTAAAATTAAACTTTCGGAGTCACTCTGTCTTGTTAACTGGTGACCTACTTAGCTGTTGGACTTTCCCATTGTTTTGTTCTCTGCTCACCATTGATCAGAATCTTGCTGCAAGCAGAGTCTCTTAGAATGAATTCTCAGGTTCATGTATAACTCATCTCTTGCATTTTCTTTGGGCTATTCTAAGAGGAACTTTCAGCCTGTGCAGAAGCTGCTGCCTTTCAGATGCCAGTTGAAACATAACTGATGGATTCTCATTTTTGCAATACCTCTTCTATTATTTTTATATTTGAAAGTGGGGCTGGTGAAGACTCTGGCGTATTTCCCCAAAGAACGCCTATGTTAGATATGTTATAGGAAAGAAGTAGATTCTGATGTCAGATATCAACAGACCCAAACTTCTATACTTTGGTCACATTAGGCATGGGGGGTAGGGGGGAATCCTCTAGAGAGCTTTCCTCAGCTAGTAGCTCAAAACAATTGGCTGAAACCTTTTTTCAACAGAAAATTGGGGTTTTGACTAAAGTAGAAGTTTTGAGAAGCATCTGCTCTCCATGAAAACTTTTGATATTTAATTGAAAAATCATAAACCCCAAAATTTCAGCCCAAACCTAAACAATTTGTAGTATTCGACAGCAGTTTGCCAAACATTTTTCAATCTTAGGTTGCTGAAAACAGATTATTTTTTTTCCTATTTTGGGGTTTTCATTTTTCGATAAAAAATCAAAAATTTATACAGATTTTTTTTTTGTATACGTGTGTGCAGGAGAATGAACTCATGCCACAAAACTTCCTATATTAGCTGGATATTCCTGGCTGTTTTATACTAATAAAATAAAAAATCCTTGGATAAATGATTTTCTTCTGAGGATCAGATTTTAGCCTCACTGCCTGACAGACTCTCTCTCTCTCACTGTCCACCATCACAACAGAATATAACTGCCCACAGCAGGATATCTTACTGACAGCTCCTAGAATGGAATTCTTGAGAGTTTTTAAAGAGATAATAAAGACCCGATCCAACAGAGCACTTATGCACTTACTTAAGTCCCATGCACTTCGGTAAATGGCCTGCTGAAAGAACCAGAAGGCACTACTCTGATCATCCAGCCCAGGCCAGAGAATCCCACCTGGCGATTCCTGCATACAGCGTGGTGGGAATTCTTCTCCCTGCTACATTACTGAGCCCAGACCTAGATGAGATGGTTCAGAATAACATCCAGTCTTGATCTGAAGACTCCATGTGATGTTGAATTTGCTTCTTCCCTTGATAATCTCTCCCACAAGATAATTACCCTAATTGTTTTAATCATGGCATTTTATATTCATTCTGAATTTTTCCAAAGTTACCTTCCAGCCATTGGGCTCCTCAGCTGTGGGATTCAGAGCCCAAATTTTCCCAACTTTTGACCATGTTGCAAAGCACATCTCTTGTCATGGCAAATCCTTCCTCTCTGTTCAGCAGCATGGCTCTCCTGATGCCAATGTCCCGGTCTCCTTTAGTTCGCCAGGGCACAGGAGAGCAGGATTTTGTCCAGCACTCCCACTGGTGCAACTCTTGCCCCTGACCAGCCAGGCGGGGTGAGGGGCAGACTGCAGAAACTCATTCTTAGGTGATGCTCATCACTCCCGATTAGCAATGTTCTTGCAAAAGGCCTCCACAGGATGGCCAAGGCTTGGCCACAAAGTCCATGGAGTTAAATGGAAAGGACCTTGTTGAGTTCAGTGAGCTCTGAATCGATCAGGTCCTAAGAGAAATATGTCTTGCAAACAGTGCATGGAACCCCTAATGAATGGAACCCAAAGTACAGTCCAAAAAACCTTTATCTGACGTCTCTCTCTCTTTCTGTCTGAAGACCTCTCCCTAAGTCAGTGGGAGCTTTCTCTCAAGAATGCTGAGAGGGGCCCTGTGTTGTTTGTGGTTCCCATTCTTAATCTTTAAATAATCCACTTTATAGCTATTAAAATATAACACAAGAGAAACGTTATCTTCCCTGTGCTTTTCTGTTGATAGAGAGCATCCAAATAAAGCCTACTAGCAAATTCAGAGAATTGCTACATTCCTGCTCATGATCTTTTAAAATGATATTTGCTTGTGCTTCAAATATATATTAACAACTAGGTAACATTAAGGCCTGAGCATTAGTTGCCATAAGTCAGTTACATCCATTAAATGCCACTTTCTCAGGATTTTCTAATGACCGTTTTATGTCTCTCCACTTTTCTCTCCTTGATATTTCAAGAGGATTCCCAAGGTCTCCAGGGAGAGAAGAAAACTGAATACTTATTCTGTGGCACTTCAGAAAAGTGGTCACAGAAAAACCTAACCTTTACCACCTTCGGAGACATCACCAAACGTCGCCAAGGAATTTCTCATCTCTGGAGTCAAATTAAAGAGACATTGGTTTCAGTTGCACATTTGACAGCTGCCGTTCAAGCCTCCTATAAATCTCTTTCCCCACCACCACTTGCATCTGGAAAGTCATGCTCTGCTGAGCTGACTGCATATGAACCGCCTGCTGCAATGGCCACACTTCACTTAAAGTGAAAAAAGGGCCATATCCTGAAATGAATATTTCATGGTAGCACTTAAAATAAGTGCCCTCCTGAGCAACCCAATAAAGAGTTGAGAGCACTTTGTATGACTCTGTCCATTTAATCAAGGTTAGAATTGCCACATTGAGTTGCCTTGTGTACAAAGTTCAGTTTCCTTTACTTCCTGGTAAGTTTTCCTTCCCTGTTCATGCTCATTTCAAAAGGATTCATCTCTAGACTGGAGAATTTCTTTTTCTGAAGATTATTATTTAGCTGTTTTATATTTCACAGGTGCACAGATCATTGCTAATGCCTTGTCTTTTTTCTCCTCTTTACAGCTAATAGCCATGAGGCATTACAAGTTAGGTCCCCCACTGAAGTAGAACAATGTGTGTTGTTTACCCTGCACAGTTTGATGGTTCTTATTTAAGGCATTCAGCTGATTAGACTTTTAACAAGACAGAGCCTAACATCAGTTCCTCTCCCTGTTTTGGGGAATGAAGGGTGGCATAAAACTACAGAAAGAAAGAGAGAGAGAGAGCGATTATCTCAAGAGAAGTCCTTTCATTAGCATCTTGTACAATGCACAACATGTTGCCTGGAATTTTCAATGTCATACACACCCATCATCTGTAACTACAGCATGGGAAATGCAAACACAAGCCATTGTTTTTGTTAATTTCCCTTTAATATAAAAATATAATTATGCACAAACTGAGAATCACACTTCCTCTTCACGCAACACGCTGCCAGCCCTGGAGTGCCTGCGGATGCCCAAAACATCGAGTACAATGCGGACAGCTAGATAGCAGTCGTCAGAGGTCTCACCTTTCATCTTTGTAGACATTGGGTCACTCAGTTAGTGACTGGTAATTTAGTCTGGTATTTGTCAGTACCTCTTTCATTAGCTTTATTAAGATGGTCACGTGTTACTTCATTTGCTCACACTATATATCGTGGATGTGATTAATTCCTAACTAAAGAGTTAATTTGCCTTAAGAATTTGCCTTTTTTAAAACCATCTTTTAAGACTCTAATGGTCCAGCTTGCAGGCCATGGTAAGGAATACTCAGCCATAATTATTTAGCAAAACTTCCCCTGCGAGGTTTCAGTGCCTTTGAAGGCCTCAGCTAAGTATGTGCATATGTAACTTTAAAGATTTTTCCCAACTGTCAAAAATGAAATATCAAGCTTGGCATTTTACATCTGACCCTTTAAACTGGCAGGTGCACTAACTGAAAGGGCAATTATTAACTGGAGGTTTTTATTTTTCGTTCATAAAAAGAATCAGTGATTGTGTCTCCCATTTTTTTCTTCTTGAGTGGAAAAAGGCTTATTTAACAAAAAAGGAGACTTTTTAAAAAACAGCTATATTATGAAAAGGCCCTGGGATCCCTAGAGGGCATGCACTGTTCTTTTACAAAATACACCAACTGCGCATCGTGTCCAAATTGCTCTTTCTTGTCAAGCAAGCACCTTTGTCTTCAGATGGTCCCATGTATGCCAATGAGACTGCTAGGTGATCAAAGTACTACTCAGCAAGCATGTGCAAAGGTGACAGAATCTAGCCAGAGAGGATGAAGAGTCCAGTTCTGCAACTCTACTGGCCTTGCTTTGTAAATGGTCCTGTCGAAGTCAGTGGGGTTGGTTAATGGAGATAAGGTATCATTCAGCATGAATTAGGGTTGCAGAATCAGGCCCTACATCCTTTACACTTCAAGCTGGTGACATTATGAGCAGCAATTAAACTCAAGTATAGAACCAGTTCTGGTCTGACAAGGATGGGACAGTCTTGGGAGACGGACGACTTAAGGACTGAGGTTTACTGCACAAAATCTCTGAAACCGTGGAAGTTGGCATTTAGAGTTCTTAAGAGCATGTGGCCCCTCTTTCCGTGACACAATGAGATCTCTGCTCCGATCAGCAGGTGGGATTGCTGGGTTGGGGGCTGTACACACAATACAAGAATTTTTGTTTGAAGTGAGTTTTTCTTTGCTCAAAGTGATCTGAAGTGATACTCTAAATATTAAACCTCCCATACCATGTAGGGGACACAATGAGCCAAACTCATCCAGGCATCCCAGCAGGTCTGTGCTGCTCCAGCAATGCTTAGCACCACCAGAGCCGCGGGAACACTTCAGTCAATCTGTCTCAAAGGTCTGAATGCTCATGTACACTATGGCCGATTTACACCATTCTGGCAATGTAACGGAGCCTTTAAAAGAGTGGGAATGTAATTTGTGAACACTCTGAGGTCCATTTACATGGCCAGAGCAGCTGTGGGCTATGTAAGAATCCAGCTTTCTACGTGTGCATTATAAATCCGGAAGCATCTCTCAGAGACCAGTGTCCTGGGCAGGACAGTTTACAGGAGTAGTGATGGCCCGAGAACACAAGGGAAGACAGCTGCATCTGTGCAGAGCCCCACAGGCCTTCGTGAGACACCCTGCGAGCAGGCCAGTCTGCCACACACTGTCAGTCAGAGGGTGGGAGCCACTAGTTGTGTCTGACCTGTCTCGGGCTTCCTCCTGCAAGGTGCTGAGCATTCTGTCCCTAATCCTGCAAAGCACTTAAATCTGTGCATAAATTGAAGCCTGTGTGTGGGCCCAGTGAACTCAGTGGGATTCCTAAGGGGCTTAAAGTTCAGTTCTTGAGGCCAGCGTGCTCAGCACCTGACAGGATCAAGCCCTTATCCTTACAAACCAAAGATATGAACAATTGCATTGTCGGAGAACAGATTTCCCCTCGTCTTCTCCAAGACTGAAGCTCCCTGAAAACACAGAGCTGAATGGGCAATTGAAATCCCAGCCGCTGCCCGTTTCTATCATTGTTAGAGTGACCTCCAGAGGTAGGAGATAATAACAGACGTTTGTGCTCATTCAACAACAGCTGCAGCATTTTGATTCATCAGTTCCGAGGATTATCTGAGAGGCAGCAGGTATCAATTCCATTCAAATGTTTTATCCGACATCTATTATATCATCATCCATCTTATGCTTTCTTTATTTACTCTTCTTCTAATTAAGCATCTTGTTGATTTATTCAAATAACACTTTCCCCTCCATAACAGCCCAGCTGCATATCAGTCTGAGAGGGCAGCAGGGCACCACACTCATTTCTGTGAATCTTCCTCATATTGAGAGAAACTGGGCAGTGAACCAGAGTCTAAAGGAAGATGTCTGGGGCAACATGACGGTAGAGAATTGGGGCAGTAATGGGAGTGAGTCAGTACACAGACAGTGCAGAGATGGGAGTATGTCGTCTCTATAGAGGAGAAGAATGCTCTTGGAGTAGGAGCACTGGATCAGGACCCTGAGAGCAGGCTTAGTTTCCTGGCTCTGCCACAGATTACCTGTGTGACCTTGAGAAAGTTACACAAACTCTCTGTGCTGCAACTTCCCATCAGTAAAATGGGGATGGACAATAATCTTTCATGTTGTCTGTTTAGACAGTGAGCTCTTCAGGAGAGAGACTGCCTCTAACCATGTCTATCTACAGCTCCTAGCACAGTGTGGCCCTGATCTTGTCAAGACTTCTAGATGCTAATGCAATGGAAACAATACTAGCAATACATAATTAATTCAAGTTGCCCTGTCTGGCCACACTAGCTGTCCTGCTGTCATACGGTGCACACAGGGAGTCACTCCACTGGTAAGTTCCACTGATTTCAGCTGGCTTTGGCTCAGACCCACAATAGCCAATTTCTGCTCTCTGTTATATCAGTGTAAATCTGGAGCAACTCCACTGGTTAAAACTCCACTGCTCTAGATTTGCAATAGTCAAATAGACCAGAATTTTCCCCTCAGAGCAAGGCAGAAAAATTGTCCCAGTTTTTCCATCTGGCTGTTTCACTTAACTGTTTCTCCAAGTAAGAATTTTTTCTCAGCACTGGCAAGGGGAATGTTTTTCACTATAAACACTTTTATGGGTAATTAATACCTGACTGCTCCTTTTCGAGATGCATGTAGCAGAATGTCATAAAAGCCTTTAAGCTTTTCACTTTTCTTTGCAAGAGTTAGTTGTCCTTCTGCCCTTGAAATGGAAAGTGAGTATCAACAGGGGACAGGAAATCAAGGCTAGCAAGAAACATTTCTGTAGTCTTTGTGCAGAATCACATCACACAGAAATGCTAATAGTTAAAGTGACAGGCATACATTAGGGCAAGTTCCTGGCTGGAAACTAGTTAGAAGAATTCAAAACCCAAGAGAAGGTTCAGAAGAACAAAAACTAGAAATGGTTTAGGAAATGATTTCCTTGCTGCATCATATCAGCTTAAACTAACCTTTAAGGGTTGTTTCTTTTCAATCCATGTGGTGTGATGTGCGTAGACTTACCTTTCTATAAGTGTCACTATTGTGAGTCATTGGAGTTCTCAGTATAATCAGTGTCTGGATCACACAGCATTTCCACTATACACCATTTTCTCCTTTCTTCAAAGAAACCCTAGCTCTGTCATTACATTTCACTCAAGGCTGAAATTTTGCCAACCAAATTGCCAGGCTGTAAGTAGGTTACAATGTTTACAACTGATTTAGCTGGGCCGAGGCATAGGCTTTTATGTGGTAGTGGAACAAACAAAAAATTGAGGGCCTGATCTTCAGCTGGTATAAATGGACATAGTTCCCAAGAATTCTATACAAAAACCTTCCAGTGTTGTAGGACAGAACCTCACCAGACATGTGTCTCTCCAGGGATGACATATAAGCAGCATTTTCCTGGAAAGCAATGGAAAAATGCTAAGGCAAAACTCTGTTACCCTGAGTTAGGAAAATTCTTTTTAATAAATAACTCATCTGATTAATTCCTCCTCTCTTTCTGTTCCCTAAAAGACCTCGACTGTCTTGAGTGTATTCATTACCAAAATTACGAACAATTCTTGGTCCGCTAATCAAAACGGTAGTTGGACAACAGAACTAGTGATGGGTAAGACCTCGAGCTAGCCTAGAAGTTATGTCTGGATACATGTCTAAGCTGTCCAAAGATTATTGCCAGCTATTTGGTTTGGGACCTGGACAAGAATCTCACCACCTGGCCAGAAGGAGTTCTTAGAACATTGCCTTTTTTTGATGCATTCTTGGCTTCCCTTCTTTTGGTATCTCCTCACACTCACTTCCCATTGACAGTTAACAAACCAGAGGAGGCCGAATGAACTTCTTAACCTCACATAAAAAACTAGGTGACTTTGAGGTAACCAGCCCTCACCAGAGCAGCAGATCCTGAAAGCCACTGTCAACACTGCAAAAAATGGCCACAAAAACTACAGGAAATTGCAGCTAATTGTGTCACCCATTACTCTGTCAAAAGACTTAAGCATGTGTATTTTAGGACATACACTGAACGCTACAGAGAAACAAAATATCCCCATTGTGCACATGTTCCAAATATATAGAGCCTATTGACTGATATTATGTATTTTAATACTATGTACACAGTGCAAATGTAAAATGGTAAGGTGTTGTGTTGCCAATGAACCACGATACACTTGTGATATTGACTCTAACAATAGAACAACAGAAAATGGGGTAAAATAAGTCATTTTCCGCATTGTCTTCCGCTTTGTGCTTATGCATTTTTTAAAACTAGAGGTTTACTTTTTTTATAAACCTACAATATCAATCCATAGAAACTTCTCTGTATTTGAGCAAACAACATTACAGGGTGGGGAAAGCTTTAAAGGGAGGTATGAATTTGATACAAAATGTTTGACAATATTAAGGTAAAGCAGACAGTGACTCTATATTTTAAAAGGTGAGTTTAACACTGTATTGCTTTGCACGGTAATAGAATCCAGTGAATACCATCTGGCCCTGTGCATAATTAACTAGGAAAAGAAAAGAGAAATGAAGAAGATAATGAAGGAAAAGTTATATATGCAAATGAGTATTTGAGAACACGGGTTGTGTGTGGGTGCATAAATATTTTTTTTCACACTTTTTGTTCTCAAATTTATATACAGCCAGGCCAGAGGCCTTCTAGATATGCAGGTTTACAATAGATTAACTTGTTCCCCCCCCCCCATTTCCTAAATATTGCTATGGGGTGAGGCATCCCTGAGCCAATGTAGCTGTGAATACAACATTCTTGCTAACACAAATGAGATAATAAGCAAAAGGGATTTCCATTTCAGTTCTTCTCACATCTACTGCAGACATGCAATTCCCATTCAGAGTAACTGAATGACATTACCAGCAAATTACGACGACCATAGCCACAGGGCTGTGCCGTGCTGTATTTGGTTGCATTTACTAACCTAGTTTCTATCTCCTAATAGAATTTTCTGACTAGGCTGGTGTTTATAAAGAACATTATGCAACTACTCATTGAATTCTTCATAACTGTACTGCTTTATTCCACTTTAAACTGCAGATAGAACCTATTTTTATGCAAATATATACTTCCTCAACAACTTCAAGCTCCTGTGAACGCGAATTAAATCTGTCACATGTACTAAGGAGCCTTCAATTGTATTTGCTGAATCCTGCAGCAGTGAGTCTTGCTTATCCTTCAGACCAAGCACAGGATGAATGAAATAGCAATCCATGGCTTGCTTCAGGGAAAGAAGGGGGAAATTGTTCAAAATACCTCATCGAGATCAATCCCCTTTGTAAATGGTTCTCTCGATAAACATATCCTAGAAGCATTACATATGGGACTTGCATTTTCATTCAAAGCATGAGTGCTAAACTGGAGAGTTTCAGAGATTCATCATTTTTTTAAGACAAGAAGGAGTATTATGATCACACAGTCTGATCTCCTGCATAACACAGGTCACATAACTCACCCAATAATTTCTGCATCAAGCTCGTATCTTCTGTTTCAGCCATGGTATATATTTCAGAGTGAGACCCAGTCCTGATTCAAAGTCTTCAGGTGATGGAGAGTCCACCTACTCCCTCGGTGGGTGATTCCAATAGCTGCTCATTAAAGAAGGAGAAATCTGTTAGGGTCATCCACTGCACATCTCATTTACCAATGTGAGTTGATTTCCATTTGTGATCTGCTCCAACCAGCACATGGAACATAGTCGGCTGATTTCTTCTAGTTGGCCGTCATACCACAGGCAAGATTGAGAGGAAGCGGGAGCCGTGGGCCTTTCTTCTTTGCCTTAGAGATCAATAACTTTTGCACCAAGCAGCCAACTCTCCAAAAACTCACCAAGGAATCTCCTGCAGGGTTCTAGATCTCTAGGAAGTCTGGAGATGTGGAAAGAACCCCTCCCCTAGGCAAGCGGTACTCCCTTTCCTCTGAGGGCAAACTCTCTCATTCACTCGTTCACTTTAAACACTTGATTAAGGTTTGGGGACTAACGGAGCATTAGGCATAAAGCAGTGAGTGACTGGAGAATGCATTGCACAGCTCTTAGCTTAGAACAGGCAGAGTTGATGTGACTAGTCTTTAGGCTCCATTACAGTAATGCACACTGTGTTTGTCTTGGACTATTTCTGTTTATCCAGTGTTTTCAAGAGACCACCATGCATTATTCACGAGATGATATTGAGTTAGCACAAATAAAAAGGAAAAAAAACCCTTCACTTTGTATCAGTGAGCTGGAAAAAGAGTATCTGCTCCCAGGGCTTCCTCCGTTCTTCAAACACCTCGCGCTCCGAGCTGTGTCTTTCTCTGCCAAGCCCTTAGCATGCTTCAGACACTAAATACAGAATAATCATGGATGGGATCCTTCCTCTTGGATCGTCACCTGCATTTCTCCCCTGTTTCCACACGTCCCTTCCCCTGCTTCTGCATGGAAGGGAACGGCAGCTGCCACCCTGGGATTGCTTTGCCCTGCCCCTGAACTGTCTATCCAAGGTGCTTGGATGGCCTCTGCCACCACAGTGTTTGAGCACCTCACAATCTGTAAGGTATTTATCATCAGCACCATCTTGTGAGGTAAGGAAGGGCTATTATCCCCATATATATAATGGGGAACTGAGGCATGGAAAGGCTAAGTGACTTGCCCAAGGTCACATGGAAAGTCTGTGGCAGAGCAGGAAATTGAACTCAGGTCTTTTAAATTCTAGACTACTGTCCTAACCCTGGATCAGCCTCCTGCTTTAGGGGATACTTCTCAGATCCACACATTGTTCCCCACCTTAACCCCTGCATAGAATCCATGTGCAGGTAATACTGGTGGACATAGACTGTAACACCCATTCCATGCTTCCCCCTTCCCAGGATCTGTGCTGTCAACATGCTAAAAGGCCTCAGAGCCAGGGTGAGGACACAGGTGATCTGCTAGATGCACAGTGCAATCTGCATGCAGGACCAGAGGTCCATAAGGATCATGGGGAATCCTTGGGGCTAAGAGGGCAGCAGACCCCCTGATTCTTGAACGTGGTGAAAATCTAATACTCCTCCCCAGAAGAATATAGAGGAAACTCTGAGTGGGGCACCTCAGAGAGTTTCCTTCTCCATTGGTATCCTCCTGGGATTTATCTTTATCCAATGGGCTATGGCGATCCGCCCCTACTTCTTGAAACCATGACTACATTGGCACTTGCTCCACCTTCCCAATGCAGGAAGAGGCAGGAAGTGACGTTCTCAGGGCTAGAGATGGTAACCTATTGGCACTGGGCCACATTTCTGGGCTCACAGCCTCCCCAGAGAGAGTCGCATTCGTTCATGTCGCCTAAACATGGCTTCCCTCTGCAGGCAGCAGGTGCTTTATATTCAGCCATACTGTATACAAATAATCCTTGCAACTCATAACATATTTTAGACAGATCGTTAGTATTTAACAAGACAGCCCACAGCAAGTTAGATAGTGTAAGCAATTAATTTTTAAATGGTGACATTCATTACAGCATGTAACTGCTACCTAACTTGCTGTGGGCTATGGTGATAAATGTCAGTTAAATATCTAATATTTCCTCACAATGTAATGTGAATGTAAAACTTGTAATTATCCATTATTTTCAAACTATAATTGAGGTTTCAATTTCGGCATTTGGATTCTTCTCCCCCCAACCCCTAGCCTCTGAGGCAAAGATGTTCCTAGTAATTAATTTATAAATCGATTAATTTAGTTTCGTCTAAAGATTAAACCCATGCTCATAGGGCCCAAGATACAGCAGACAGAGCTTTGATTAACATTGGAACAATTTGTAATTACCTCCAGTGGCTATGGTAACAATCCTGTAATAAGGAGCAGGGATCCTTCATTCAGGCATCCAAAGAGAGAGGGAGCAGCCTGTCATCACACAGAAGGCTGGAACAAGTCAGAAAGAAGAGGTGTGGGCCAAATCCAGACCTGGGGAAAGTGAGGGAAGCTCGATTTTGAGCACAAAGTAGTTTTAGAAAAGCCCACTTCTGTACCTAGTCAGAAATGGGCCCATTTCCCGCAAAGCCGTGTTGAAGATGCATTATTCCAAGCCAGGCAGTGGACAGGAGACAACGTGGTTTATTCTCCAGACAGCTAATTCCCATTTTGCCGTGGGGCGGAGGAATCTAGAGCGGGAAATCCAAGTGCAGTGTAGAAGCAGCAGGTTTTTACAGGACAATCTGAAACTTGAGGAGAACAAGAGCACATGCCTGCAACTATCCTCTGCTGTGAATCTCCCTACATGGCTGTCACATTGGTTACTTCACTGGCACGTGGGAGCGAGCTGCTGTCTCTCGGATTTGTAATTAGAGGGAAGAGCAGAGGGGCCAGACTTCCATTTAAAGTGATGTGTCTTAAAACAGCCAACTGCATGAACTCCAAGGCTGTGCGCTTAGAGCGGAGTCTTGTCTGAAACACATTGGCTTGAAATGGAACTGCTCTCTCCCGCAGGGAATTCCCTATTTCATACTGGATCTTTACTAGACATGGGCCAGTCTGGTTCATAGGATGGAAGCCACCTCACTTTCCACACTCTAATAGGGGTGACCTCCCCAGAAGCACTAGTCCCAGCCCAGCGCTAGGTAAGTTCAACACGATGTTGTTGGCTGCGGACATTTTGCACAGATTTAAGGGTAAGTGCAAAGATATAAGAGCGCTCAGGGAACCAGACGCAAAGTAAAAGGGAACATTAAGTGTAGAGAGACTGACTGAATTAAGCATTTTGTCCCCAAATTCAACGTCTAACACAACAATCTCTCTCATCTGAGAGAAGGGGAAGGACACTTTGTGTAACGTTTTTAAAATGTGCATTGGTTTTGTTATTTAAATAGTATGTACAAGACAAATGTAAACAAACCTCAGAGGCTGCCTGGAATTAGCACTTTGTTCTTCAATATTTTTAGTTACTTTATCAAAAATAATTCCAGCTTCTACCATGCTTCTCCCTCTGGGCACCTATCTCCCCCTGATTAGCTAAGAGCCATCGCCTTCAGTGAAGGAATACATTTGTCCCATTGAGTTTAAATATGAACACTGACTCATAAGATTTCCAGGGAGCCTCTTGTAAAGTTATGTCCCTCAGATCTTAGTTGTTAGAGTGCTCACCCTGAGTGCTGGAGGCTATGCAATGAGACTGACATCTTCAGTCCAGCCTAACTGGACAGTCTTCATTTCCTCCTTGAAACCAGGCTGACGTTCAGACTGTGCCGTGTGACTGCCAATGCAGTCAAACTGAGCTAGCCACAGTGTGAACTTCCACTCCTAGTCTGAAGGCCTGTGGCGGCAGAACTGCTTCTGAGCTGGAGCTTAGTAAAACCCACATAGATAAAGAAGTGTACCCCATTACAGCCTCTTGAATGGCAACAGCCTGGAAAGAAATGACTCAAGAGTGACAAATAATACCAGGCAATTAATTCCTGTATGCCGAGTTACGTCATTACTTACCCAATGCCGTGATTCCTCTCACTGATTAAATACATTCATTCCTTGAGGATAGAGCTGACCACAAACTGTACTTGACAAAGTCCCACGCCTGATGTGTGTGACATTATCATGTGCTGGGGAAAGGGGAAAGGTTACGTTTGTATGTCGTTATAGGCAGCATTCATGCTGGAGTTGAAAGAAAGAATTCAAAAACCTTCCCTTATCAAGATATCCTAGATTATAAATGCTGCAAAATGTTAGACATACAGTCTCAGAATGCAATTTTCCTCCCTTCTCTCTCAAAATTATGAGCTGACTTAATTATAGACTCACTCATTGCTAGTACCCTGTTTCCATTGCTAATTGAGCAATAGAGATTTGTTTGGCAGGGGGTCAAGAGTGCAACATCCTAGTTGATTAACATCCAGCTTTAAATAGCCAAGACTGCTTTCTGAAGCCTTCCAAGGAAATTTAATATTTAGCTCTGAGTGCCGACCGAAAGGCCTTTTAATTCAGAAGTGAATAATCTTTTCAAATGCATCCTTAAAAATAAAAGAAAGAATTAACATAAGCCAGTGGCAGGTTTAAAAGTTTATGGATAATTTATCCATCCGATTTACTTGTTTTTCAACCCCAATATTAAATAAGTCTGCCTGATTTTTTGCATCTCCAACACTCTGCATTTTGCATAGTCAATGAGACTATATTATGATCTGAATACATTACTGGGTCGCTTCTTCCTCTGTGATAATGCTCTCTTCGCTATGCAGTATTCAGGGTCAAAAATATATTAATGGAATACAATGACGGTGTTATTGAAAGATGTAATTTTCTTGGGGGGTGGTTTCCCATTGCAGGCCTCAAAATTATGTCTACACACACACACACACACACCCAGACACATACAAAAAGGAAAAGCTGGCACTAAGATACTTAAGGACATCAGTGTAAACTATGGTTTCACAGTTGTCTGCATTCATGTGAAGTAACTGAATGGGAGTGACTTTGTTTTTTTATTTGACTGTTTCTCTTTGGTGCCTGCTGTTGGTACTTTCCAACTTCTATCTTCTCCTACAACTATGGGATCATTTCCCTCTGCTACAGCTTGATGTGCTCATTCCCCAAGATTTTCAATAGCATAGGGGTTGCTTACACTCTAGCAAGACTTTGGGATTAGCAAACTCTTAACCCCTCAGAAATCAAGCTCTGGGGGTGTGGAAAGTTTCTCAAACTCTAGCTGGATTTATTAGCCCCAGATTAGGATAACAGTTTGACATAAACTAGCAATTTAAACACTTCCTTCCACTAAATGAAACACAAACACTACACTATTAATCTTCCTTATGATAAAAATGATATATCCCCACAGCACTTTTCAAGATTTAGTTTGCTGTGATTATTCCCTTTCTCCAGCAGCGCCGTGTCCGCCTCATGCCCTCTAGAATGCATATGCCATTTGGAAAGTGATCATTAGCTTGGGCAGCAGGGGATGTTCCACATTCTGGTAATTTATCAGCTGCCTATAGGGAAGGGAACAGCTTTCCCTGGATCATCTTAAAACAGTGAGGGCATTTTCCCCTCAATACAAGAGACTGGGGGAGATTGCTGAGCCTGGATTACAGCAGATAAATAGATATTCATCATCTGCAGCTGTTTTTTTCTTTAGTGTGTAAAAATAAAGATGTAACTTACTACTCTTAAAAGCACATCAGAATGTATCTAGGGAGTTTGTCGGGGTACAGGGGTTCTTTTCTGTTGCTGCTGAGTATGGAGAAAAGTTTGTTCAAGTTTGTGCTAAATTCCTATTAGTAGCACACTATATATTTTTCTCTCCATTAGCAGAGTAGCCTGTTTCTGAGCCTCTAAGAATGAGCACAGGTCATGTTCCAAAGGTCTGCATTAAAATAAGCACCCAAAAGATGGGATTACTAGTTATTGTTAATAATAATTATTTGTATTGCAGTACAGTCAAGGGCACCAATCAGCGATCAATGTTCCATTGTGCTAGGCACCGTTCACACCTATAATAAAAGAAGCATGCAGGCCCCGAAATGTTTCTCTCTTTGTGTGTCATCTTGTAGTATAGTAAACAAAAAGCGAGTGAAGATGCGAGGGAGGACAAATGACTAGGACAGCAGTCTGCATCCAAAGTTTCTCAGAACCTCTTAAGAATACAAAATTGGGCTTGGGAATTTTGGAAACACAAGGTCACTTGGGAGAATTCACTACTGGTCCTGCCTTGGAACTCTATTGAGTTATTTTCTATCATAAGTATTTCCAGGGTGCCAAGGAGAATTTTCCAGGTGCCATGAGGATGATTGTGCTGCTGAAGAGGACTCAGAAATTATCTTAATTTTGCAGAAACTCAAAACTTGGGGGTTCAAATCCAGTTTTAATAAATGGATGAAAGTTCAGGTTGTTAAAAATGGGGCAGGGGGACTTAGTGGATCCAGTTCAGCTTGCCTATCCATATCCATGACACAGAATTGAACCCTTTAGAGGATGTTTGTTAACACCCTGAGGTGCTTCCTTTCCTACTTCTGGCCATTCACCCAAGAGCTGTTCTCTACCCACCGCTCTCTCTTGAGAATCAACAATGAACTTTGAACACCTGATCCAGTTCCCACTGAAAGTCAATAGGAGCCTTTCCATCATTGTCAGCGGGAGCTGGACCAAGGCTCTTTCTACACAACCAGAAAAGAAGCTGCTTCTAGGCAAAGCATGCTGCAAAAAAACCAAACAACTCGAACTTGCCTGAACATTGGCAACCATCAATTTCCCCACCACGCAGCCTGCATTAGCGTGAATCTGAACTTGTTTTGTATATTGCTGTTAACATGGGCCACATTGTAAAGAACAGTTAAAGCCTTATGGAAAATACACTGCTTTGCAAATGGTTGTGCTTGTACATCATATATTTTCCTGTCACTTTTATTCCCTTGCTATTTTATTACTGAGGGATATTTGCATGAAAATAGAATCTTTGTTTCATAAGAATTCATCTGTTCCCGCTACTATGGTCCTGGAGGAACTTTCAGTGAATGAACACCATATTTTTCCCATGTTCTCACACATACAACAATCTTCTGGAGGCTTATTTTCCCCCTGAATGTCCTGTTCAATCAATGTCATAGTTATCTCAAGATCTGAGCAGGATGGAAGCCACCAAATGAACAGTTGTGTTAAAGAGACAACTGAGTATTTTTTTTTAAAAAAAGGGTCTCTGGGGCTCAGAGAATACTATATTTAATTTCTGACTAGATGACCTCCTGAGGTCCCTTCCAACCCTGATATTCTATGATTCTATGATTATTTAGGAGAATGGGGCTGATGGGAGAGATTGTGAGCTACTGTTCTGTAGGAGTGCTGCCTTCTACTAGATGGTTGGTATCCCAATTTGTAATGTGTTTCCTGCGTTTCCTTTGCTAGCAAATCGACAGAGATGTTGCTGCAACTCATTAAGAAGAGGCCCGTGTTTTTGAAGAAAAAGGTTGCAAGTAAACATGTTTGAAGTTTTACACACACAGAGTTATTTTGATGGGAAATGGCCTCTTTTCAAAACAAATTAAAGTTTTCATGACAAGTATTCCAAATGGAAATTCCCTGGGGGGTTTTCTGCAGTTTGTTTTCTTTACTGAAATACTAACTTAAATTTGTATTGAAATCATTTTCAGAATCATTATAGAAAATTTTAAATTACCCAAACACACTATTTTGTAAGAAAACCATGTTATCAGTTTTAAAAAAATCTATAGTGATGATGGTTTTGAAGCTGATAACATTTTCCATTAAAATTTTGCTAAAACTATCACAGAAAAATTTGCAAAAAAATCCCCACAGGAAATAGGTGTATATTTTGAACCCTTCAAAATGTTAAAATGTTTCAGTGGAAACAATCGTCTTCCATTTTATGGCCAGCTCCAGTTTTCAGTTCTGTTCCTGATGCTACATGTATCTGTTTGGCCAGTAAGACCAGCACTGTGTGCCTCTGTGCAACCGCAGGGTGTTGCAATACATTGCTCTATAGTGACAATTCCACATGGAACACCCCACCCCAAGCACAGAGAGTGGTTTTCACTCCCTTTGTCTGGGGCAATCAACCTGAACTAAAAGCCTCTGAAACCTGGGCAAGTTTGAAGTTGAACTGTGTGACTTGAGCCCATTTGTAATGGCTACTAATTTCAAACATGCTTTCAAGTGCCAAACACTATCATTGTCAAGGGAGCTGATTTCTTCACTGGAGTTTGTAGGACCTACATTGGCTGGCATGTAGTGCGCATTGCTTCACTCAACTTGTTCTCTGATCTGCCATAGGAAATGCTAGCCCAGCCAGATCCTTGTAATATCACGTCTGTCTTCAACTCCAGCTTTGGATCCAGCCTCACATCATCTCCAGCATCCTATTCTTTGTTTGTTTTTTCAAAAAGAAACACTAGATTCTCTCCTCCCCCCAGCATGCAGCCACATATTAATTTTATCCCAACAGTCTGAGTAAAACTACAGTATAGGATATCATTGAACCAGCATTTTCATCCTCCGTGTTCACTTAATTGAAACAAATATATCCATTTAAATCTACATATCTTCCAAATTTCTAATGGCTCCCGTAATTCATGACAATCTTTTATCACTTGAAAAATAATCAGGTTCTTTGCTTGCCTAATTCTGTTTTGCTTGCTCCCAGGCAATTTAGCTCCTGAACCATCAGTCTGTGCACATGTTCATTAGCTTCATCCATTTAGCTCCTTGGGCAGCTGTGCTATTCAGAGGAGCTGAAAAACACGGCATGAATGTTGCATTCCAATGCAAGGAACCTGCAGGATTTACCACAGCCAGGATGGCTGAGCAAGCTACTGGAGAAATCTGGTCCATGGTTCAGCCCTTCTTTCATTTGCCACAATTGCAAGGATGGCGACACCATAGATTCCCAGATTCCAAAGTGAGAGGGGACCCTACAGTCATGGAGTCTGACCTCCTTCATAACCCCTGGCCATGCCTTTCTTCGCTTTATTATGATTCTTACAATATTTGCTATTTCTCTTAAATCGTCATCTCCTGGAGAGATCTGACGATGAAGGGACTCTCTGCTTTCATACCCATAAGCGAGTCTTCTTAGGCCTCCTGGTGAAAAGATTGAAAACATGACAATGATTCTGTGACTGTTAGAGGGTCAGAACCCACCTCTCACGAACGCCCCCTTTTCTCTGGTCAATAGGGCCTGCAAACACAGGTCTTTCTCAGGGGAGGGGCACCACCTCTCAGCATGCCATATAAGATATAGATCACAGCATACCTTACATAGGCACTGCAGGTATCTACTGCACAAATGGAAAATGAAGGACAGCTGTATATGTGGATGTAGAGAAGACATCCAAACCATGGAACATCTAGTAAACCACTGCCCTCTAAGATTCTTCTCCATAGGAATTCATTCCATGTTACTGGAAGCCACAGAGCTGATGACAAATTCACATGTAGACCATTAATATTGTTTTTTAAGTTGCTTTTGCATGCGAGTCTCCTGCCAAATGATGCAGAAGGCTACAGCAGAATAAGTGAAACTAGAGGGAAATAAAGAGAAATATTTTCAAACATAGGAGCAAGAGACAGTTGCTTTCCACACAAAAGTTTTTCTGCCTGAATCCGGCTTTGCTCCTTCTCTGCACCTGATTAATTGTGATAATTACTTCACCTGGTGCTCATCAGACCAGTGAAACTTTCCTCTTTGTTAAGCCAAGTGATTAATTACATGGCATGCCATTGAAGTCTGCTGCCAGGGTCGTAAATTTGGAGAAAGCATTTTGAAGCACTTGCCAATGGCAGAACCTGGAGAGTAAAATATTGCCTCATTATTTAACTCTCTCCATCATGGGGAATGGGAAGTAAGCATTGGAAAGGTAGCTAAGGACTTTATTGGTTTGAATTATTGTGAAACTAGCAATCCAATAAAAGGATTTATTTTTATAGATTTTATTCAATGGAAACATGTCAAACCATGAGATGCATTGTGTCCCTTAGGCCATCCTAATATACTGTACGTCATAGGCCAGCATGCTATATAATCTAATTTTGGTGCAGTTAGAGATTCAAGTGTTTCCATTCTGGGAAGGCAAATATACAAAAGGTATGAGATATAAGGGAGGGTATGAGATAACTATATCACCAATTCCCAAACTGAGAAGAGAGCAAACCCTGTCTGATTCTAGGGTCAGCCTAAAATTTCTTGATGTGAACCCCTGTGACCTTGATGCATTCAAAAGCTCATTATAAATGTTACTGCTTGAGTGTCTCTTGCTGTGAGGTCATCAGTTGCTATTCAGTTGACCTTTGAATCTTGACCACAGAATCCTCATCTCAGGGTAGGGCAGGTATGGTATTGTTTGAAATTTCAGAAATTTTAGCATTTTCATTTATGTTGAGTCAAAATGGCAGGTTTCTGCTTTATAGTTTGATTGGAAATCTGTTACTAACCCTAAATCCGTGCCTGGAGGTAGGGGGAGTGACCACAGAGGGAAGGAAGGATCCTGGAGTTGGAAGTGGTGATCACTTTCACTGCCTTTATGATGTCAGTGTAAACACAGCTTTACACCTGGAGGGTTGGGTTGATTTCTTTCCTGCCTATGTGCTTTTGCACAGATCCATCACCACACTTGAAGATGATTTTTATATCTATCTCTAGAACAGATGCAACTTGGACAGTGGCAGCGCAAGGTTCTCCAACCTCCTCCCCAGCTGCTCTCTTAACTCCTTCCAGGGCCCCTTATCTCTGACCTTGCACAATTTCCAGGCATTATAGGAGATCTTATTCTCCACAGCTCAGTTTGTGGTGCCATTCTTGGCTAATGAATTACAAGTAAATTCCATTCATCAGGGGTCAAATAGAGAAAACATTCTGTTCTCTGACCTGAGTGTGCAGCTAAAGCAAACTGAAATAGGTGTGAGGTGGCCCTGTCCCCTCAATGCAGAACTAATGTCACTGGCCTCTACAGGCACAGCAGCAACCAATGGTCACAAAGCCCCATCCTTCAGCCCAGGTTCGATCTTGGAAGAAAAATGGGCTCTGTGAGCACCCGTGGAGACAGATCAGACAGGCGGAGAGAAGCCAGTTGAAAACTTTCCGTCACCTGTTCTAGAAAATGATGGACGTCACTTCAGAGTGAACAGATGTGGTCCCAGAGAACCTGCCAAGAGTCAAGCTAGGGCTGATAACAGGCTTATTAAAAATCACTGCAGAATAATTGGATTAAAGTTTGAAGATTCATAGATGGAGTGAATGCATAAATAGGCTTTCTGGGGCACTAGCCACTTCTATTCACTGCTGAGCTAGAAACAAATAACACCTGGTTTTGAATATCTGGCATAGCTGTTTACTAGATCCCATTTATCCCAGAAACTTAAGAGTCTGGGCTGGCTGAGTGGAGGAGAATTTAGACTGCTCAGGATTGCACACCTCGAGCAAGCAAGAGACAGTAGATAGGTCCATTTTCAAGACTGTCCATCCTTTACCTACTCAAGAGGAGACTTGAGCAATGGTCACTTGACCACACCTGGATAGTTCTCTACCCTCCGTGTCTAGCATTCCTCAAAAACCCACCAGTTAGAGCTGACCCCCCCAGGTGACGTATCAGGAAACAGGGAGGAATTCCCAGGAGCATTTGATTAAACAACAAACCGATCCCTTTTCCCCAGACACGTTTTGCACCTTGAATCCAATGAACGAGCACTGGTGGCACTTGAATCCAGAGAACGAGAATTCAATTAAAGCATGAGGAAGGAACTGCCCTGCAATCAGCCTCTCATTTTTCATGATCTTAAATCATCGTGGGTAAAGTAAATAAGCCACAAGGTGCAAGAAAGACACTGGACACTGCAAGAATGACACTGGACACTGCTTTCAGAGAAGAAATATGTATGCTCATGCACAGGCAGTAGAGGATGCATTAACTAAAACCTTATCCAGATTTCCTGAGATCACTCAAAGTCCAAATATTGATTTCAATTAGTTCCTCTCTCTTATGTCAGAGCAGGGACACTTAATCTAAGCATGCCCTACACAAATAACAGTGTAACAATGAGTGATTTGGGGCTTCCAAAGGCTCATGGATTCATATGGTGAGAAAATTTAGGGTGGGAAATGAAACAGGGGAAACAAATAACTTAGTCATGTTTAGGAACACACCGGAAGAGAACTGTTTAAGTATTTACTTCAAGAGTTTCTATTAATCCTTTCACCATGTAATGTATATTTCAGTGTGTAAGAGTGAACTTCTCAAATTGGTTCAGCTTCTATCTCCCACACATGCCTGAGAGATGGGGAAATACTCTCCTAGAGACACTTCATTAAGGAGGATACCAGCAGTAATGTTATTAGGTGTCGTTTTAGGTGGAAACATTTCCCTCGGTGTCAGTTGCTAATGATTCCTCGCCAGAGACTTAAATTTAGCACTTGCACAAGCTACAAGGATTCATGCTTAAAATGCACCAACAATCAGAAAAGTGTCTTTGTACAAGGATTATGGCTCAGCGTGATCTCACCCATATGTCAAATTTGCTCAGTTCACAAGTCAAAAGGCAGTTTTCCATTAAGCTGCACCTGGGATCAGAAAACCAAGTTGTGTTCTTTCTGCTTCTTTTATCATCGTTCTTAATGAAGATTCTACAATCTCAGCGTGGCTGAAAATTAAGTTGTTACATATGCAGATTAGAATCCAGCTCATTTTCCTATCGGCATACTGACTCTCGGATGAAAAGGAGTAAAAACTTGGTGGGTTTTTTTCTCAGTGCCGTGTGTAAAATACTGATTTGACTCAAAGACACATAAAAGCAATTTTTTTTAGTGGAAAGGTGATACATTTACCATAAGTCTTACTTTTGACTTTGGACCAAATTCAGCTAATGTAGTTAATGGGGATTGAATCTACTTAAAGACCAAGGGGCTTCCCTGGACTAAGACTAAAGTTTTCAGACTAGATTTCTTAGTACTAGTTGCTCAGACCTACCCCATTTCAGAAGCTTTTCTTACAGGGAGTGAAATGTCTCAAATGTTAGAATGGAAAACATGGCAAAAAATGATTACACAGTGATAAGAATATGTTCGATATTTAGGTGTCAAATGAAACATAATTTTGAAGGATATTTTTGCCTTTAGGATAATATATCATCCTTCTAAACTGCCACAAGCTCCCCTGTTATTAATATTCTTTAGACTGAGTGGAATCAAAATGATAATGAGTTTCTAAATTAATAATGCAACTTCCCATTTCGATATTTGACGAGCTGTATCAAAACTTCATTAAATCACTCTCTGTTTTGCCAGCTACAGTTTATAATCAGACCTCAGATACAGGTCTTCATATCTCAGTTAGTGCCCTACACCATGAGCTAACCTACTGCTAGTCATGACTGGCAAGCGCTGACGTGTGATGAACTATGTTAATTGGACAAATAAGAGAGTTGATGTGGTTTTCAAAATATGACATCATCATTTTGGACTGTTAAGTAATTATTGCATGCAAAATTACCAGGCTAACAATAGAAGACTTTTATTTATTTGTATTTTGTGTCAGTTGTCAGAGTTTCTATTTTCAATACATAGGGAAGTTCCAATTAGTAGCTCTAATCATTTGCTGCTATTTGTGAAAAGCAGTAGACACTGCCCTTATTTCAGGCATATTTTGTTTTTACTTTGTATTTCCTTCTTTCCTTTCATTTGAAGAATATCAAAACACTTTTCAAAACATTCACTAAACTCCAGTGTTTCCAACTCTTGTGATTTTATTTCAAGTCTCAAGATACTTGTTATTTCTTACAGCCCCATCTCCTGAAGTCCGTTGATTGTTCCGGCTCACACTGCAATCTGCAAAATCTCTCTTCCTTGCTTGCTTCCCTTCTAGGTAGCTGCCTGACACATGTGCCTGGCTTTGGAGTTTTATGCATCTGTTCTGATTACAATATTTTTGCATAAAAACTAAAAATTGTCCCTAAAACTATATTTCATTGATCAGGAAAAAAGGAGAGAACAGAAATCCCTTATTAACACCTCCTGGAGTCTAACCACACAGTACTGTCTACAACTATGCCCATTATATAGTCTTTACTGGAGCTAGGACTCTCCTCATAGTTTTAAAGTTTGGTTTAGATCTGGATATGCTTCCAAATAAACTGAGTCTTTGAATCTGCAGAACTGGGACATCTCAGGAAAACAGCTCTTCCTAAACCCAACATGAAGAACACATGTATCAACACATCCCAGGACTGCAAAACAAGTGTGAATTTGATTCTATTAGATGGGAAAATGTTTGGGACAGGGTGTTTTTTCCCTGTCACTGTTACATGCTCTATTGTCATTATAATTCACAATAATGGAAGGTCGTTTTGAAAACAATTCAATATCAGGCTACCAAGTTTTCCATTGGAATGTGGAGCAACTGACATCAGGCTATAACAAAAAAAATCAATTGCTAGAATTCCGAAGAAGCCTTTTAAAATCTGCAATTCAAGTAACAATTTCAATGTTATAGACTGGACAGTGTCTTTCTTCCAATATTTACAGCTGTGTTTCTTAAGGGGCAAGTGCCTAATGAAGGTTTCAGATCCCATTTTGGTATTGTTACACTCTTTGCAATTCACACTTCCCTGATTATTATCCACAATGGCAGCAGATATCTTGTTTTCTAATCATTTACAACTTCGAATTCCCAGCAGCTTTTTTAGTGACAGCAACCTTCACTACATTCTTCACTGTTTGTTTATCTGGGCAAATATCCAATGCGTTTCAACACCCAAATCTCTCTAAAATTGCTTATAAAAATTTGATATATGTTGTACAATGTATTTTTATTTAGGTATCAAAAAAGAAAGAGCACTAGCAGTCTCCATATTTTCTAATCACCTTGTGTATAATGTACAAGATAAAGGTGGGCACATCCAAACATACTTGTGGTTAGTATAAGTGGACCCAGTTGCCAGGCATTATGGTTGTCCAGTGCTTCCCATTATAGGTCTTGTTTTCAGCTGCACATGATTTTGCCCAACTTTGGGATAAAATCTGTCATCTAACGTGTCTGCCTCAGGCTGATTTAAAATTTAAATAAATAAAATTAATCAAAAACTGTTCAGCCATTTCTGAGAATAAAATTAAGGGAAAAACACACTGTTTTGCCTGTATTAAAAAGGATTCTTACAACTATTTCATTGAGAAACTGTAGCTGTGGTCCATGTTTTGCTCTATAAACATAGTGTGACTAAGTTATTTCTTAGAGGAAAAATAGTGAAAGATCCGCTGAGTGCCTGGGTGTGATTAGCCTCTTGAAACACTAATAGGTTAGAGACAGATAATAGTGGGAAGGAACTGTAGCAAGAGAAACCTTTTCAGAGACTAAAGATAGCATCATTAAAGTATTGGAGGACAGAGGAACCAGGAGGTGAGGTAAACATGTATTCCTAACAAGTACAACTATTTCTGTCACATCACTGTCTATTCTGTTTTGAACAATCATACACTTTCTTATCTAGGAATAGCAAATCCTCCATGAATATTAGGTTGCATAGATGGCAAACAAGGGCAGGATTTGGCCTGCAGAATATATTCCAGATGATGGCACATGACCCAGAACAAATGCAGTTTAACAATGTTCAGATTCCCGCCTGAGTCTATAGGGCTGGCATTTAGATCTGAATGCACAGAGACAATAAAGTGGAAATAAATGGTATTTTTTCCAGACAGAAAACTGGCCTGTACGACTTTGAGTTTGTTATTTTACATTCTCAGTGCTACCCCAGTTCATTCCTAGCTCACTGCTGTATCTTATATTTGTGTTCAGTTTTTTCACATGATCACTAACTCAATTCTTATTAGCCTTACTCCTAAATTTGATGTTCAAGAGTGAGGCCAAAAGGCACAGATTAATTTAAACTGACTCCTAGTCCCAAGGAATGGCTCAGCTTGGATTATCATGGCTTTCAGGAGCTAGGCACACTGAGTGGGTGCATAGACACGCAGTCCAGTTGCACAGAACAGTTCAAACTAACCCCAGCAGAGGCCAGCACCACATAGTCACTGAACATTACACCACATATCCTAACAGGAGAGAGCATTCAGCCCCAGAAAGGGGGGCTTGGCTCTGAACTAATCAGAACTCAATTGAATTTAAAACCATTCTGCAAAAAGAGTCACGCATCTTTCCAAATAGAGGAGCAGAGTTTTGCAAGGGATACGACACCAAATGCTTCCTTCCCAGGACTTTCATACAACCCAGCCACAGGTGTAAACAAGGAGATGGGTTTCCTGTCACAACTAATAAATCCTCAGGCAGCTCTAGAAGCTGAATCTCTAACAGTTGCCTCTGGTTTAGGCTTTGAATGACATAATTTAACTAGGGAGCAAGCTAACTAATCTGATTTCTATAGACCCACAAATAGGTCAAGAGAGTAAATTAATTAGAAAGCAATTTCAATACTTGTGAAATAATTTTTAAAATCCTAGAGTTAACCATACTGGGCCCTGCACTCACAGTGTTTTTTGTTTATTCTCAAACCTGCCTGTAATTAAACTGCATGTGCCAAGACAAGATTATACCTAGCTTTTAAATTAAACAGACCTTTCAGTGCCTGGTGAGAGATGCAGCTAATTCATTTAAATTCTTATTTCAAGGGTAACATTTCATTTCAAATTTGGAACCTAATTACTTGGCCTACACCCAGAATCTTTGCCATTTCAGAACAAAGAGATTATTTCAACCTTCAGCCCCTTGAATATTCTTTTCTTTAAAATGCTAATAAAAAAATGGAGGAAATTGGAGTTCCCTGTTCTAAGACAAAAGCACCAGCCTGGCTACGTAATTATCAGCCATGGGTAGCTTTGTTTGTACACAGCTATGGTTGGGGAATGATTTTCACCTCATTTCCTAATTCATTGTCTTTCCGTTTAAACTTTCCCTCTAAAACCTGACATGATACAAAACTAAGATTAATAGTTCCCTCTTCCACTTTTGGCAGTATTGGACCCACTGCCCTAGACCATTTCAGAAAAGCAGCTATTCACACCCACTTTACTCTTGCCTGAATGATCATGAATGGTGCAGAGCAACATACTCAGCCCTATGCTGGCTGTCTAAAGGGACCAGAGCAGAAACAGCTACCCAACTATTACACCTGCTATTTCTGCTACTAGCCAAGCCTGGGAGCTTTTATAATCCTCCTGCTGACCGCCACAGGTGCCTCTCTGCCTGCAAGCGAGCACAGCCTGTGTTGATTTATCCTCCATCAACACCTGGCTGGTTGGACAGGCCTTATGGCTGTAGTGTTTTCAGTGTCCTACAGCACCAAGGTCCACCTGAGGTTGGCTTTTTTCCCTAGTCCAGCCTGTTTCATTAGCAGGCAAGCAGAGCTGTAGGAAAGAGATCTGTACTAAGCACACTGAGTGTTATAAACGAAGGAGGGATGACCTACTTATCTGAGAGCCTCATTCTGCAAGGAGACGTGTGCACTGCACAGAATCCCAGTCACTTCAATAGCACTCCCTGCTGGTCCTGGCATCTGCTTGTGTGCTGTACCTTGCAGGGCTGAGGCCTGGGTTAGTACAGCACCCACCAGATGGGGGTCTTTGAGTGTTACTAGAATATAGTGGAATAATTCATTTCATTTGGTATTGGTTATATGGATCTGAGGGGAGAGACCCTGCAGATGCAAAATATAAAAGCAGAACTGTCTCTAAACATCACATTTTACCACTGTCTTTACTTGGTCTTAGCAAGCCTTTAAAAATGATCAGCCCCTGCCCCAGCAACTGTGTGTGTTTGTGTGTGTGTGTGTGTTTAAAGATAAATCCCTGGTCAGCACTTTGCACACATGCACAAAGGGGCTGTGAGGCCAAGTGAGAAATGAAGCAAGACTACAGCATGTCTCTGTTATTCCAGGCTTACTTGGTCCAATCAGTGTGGATCAGAAAACTATACATCAATCTGTAGTAAGGACTAAAAAATTGATTTTTTTTAAAGTTCCTACATAATGTAAGTTCATGTGAGGGGATTCAGGCTCTGAAAAAAAGAACAGATCATCTATTAATTTACATTAATGAGGCTTAACAATGTTTGCCAAAAAGTGATTAAGGAACTGTGTACTAGCTTTAACTTCTGTCAATAGCACAAAGGCAGCTATCGAAGGCATTAAGTAAAGTTACACGTACAAGGAATCCTGAAAAGAATTCATGTGTTCTGCCCTGCAGATGCAAATACATGAAATATTGCAGGATGAATTGTGGTATGGGTTGGTTTTCAAAGGTACCCAGCTACCAAAGTTCCTATTGACTTCAGGCCAGTTCCTTAGCATCCGTTTTCATCAAGGTTTCTATCTGTCCTCTATGTTATTTTACTGGGTAGGCTTTATCTGAGAGGCAGCGTGGTCTGGTGGGTCGGTATCTGACCGAGGATCAGGAGAGCTGAGTTCTAGTGCCAGCTTTGTTACTGGATGACCTTGGGCAAGGCTCTTTACATATTTGTCTGCCTTGTTTATGCAGATTTTGAGCTTCCGGGAAAAAGGACTGTCTTCCTATATGTTTGTACAGCACCTGGTACAACAGTCTCCTGAATTTGGCTGATGATTCTAGGAGTGATCCCTTTTCATCCTGGTCTAGCCCTGGTTCTAAACAGGGTAGGAGGCAGGGGATGTGGGTTTATTGAGGGTCCGTGAGGGTCCCACCTCTTATCAAATCCCAGATATCAATCCTGAGGGAAAACAACAATGCTCTGCTGAGGCCACTGGCCCCTCAACTGCTGTCAAATCTCTTGTCTCTTTCAAGTGACCAAAAAAAAATAAAAATCATCATTTCCTCCCATCCCTGTTTCTAGTATAAATTGCATAAAAAGACGCAGTGCGTTTCGCATGAAACTCACCTCTGTTGTTGCCGCTCCATCTGCCACTGTTTAAGAAACAGTTGGAGCGGCCACAACTGAAATTCATCATGGTTAAAAGTTCCCCAGTGTGGTCAGGGAAGAGCAAGAGCAGCTATGCAAGAGGCTTTTCAAAAACAGTCTGGCAAGGAGGACCAGGGAGATCCAGGAAATGAGACTCAGCAAATTAAAAGGGTTATTAGAGGGATGAAGAGAAATGACTGGCCACAAACAACAGAAGGCGTTTTACCTAATAAGAAAAGGGTTGTCAATCATTGCAGCATGCCCAGAGTAGAGAGAGGAACAAACTACTTCATTAGAAATATCGAACCAGCACTACCAAGCCAGAGCATTCAGAAATCATGAGACAGGCCCTGAAATATCATGAGATTAGCTTAAAGATCAGGATATTTAAAAAGAAATAATAAATGTTGGGTCCTTTTTCTTTGCCTTCTGTTTTCTGAGGCTGTACCAGGCTGTCGGGTCATGTCTTCCAGCTTTTCTCTGCAACAATGAGAACTAGAAGTATGTTTTCATTTTGAAAGGATTGCTGAGAGTCTTATGTAATCACAGGATTCCAGAAGCTGGGGCTTTTATAAGGGTACCATATAGCATGGGACTCTTAATAAATTTGTAATAGTTGTGAACCCTGAGAAATTATTTTGTTTCTGACAATTTGTGAATATAGATAGTCGATTTAATGGTCAAATATAACTAATGCAGAATAACCCACCACAAACAAACCAGGCAGCTCGGAAGATCAAATCCCCACCCCTTTCTACTAATTTCCCATCCCTCTGGACCCATGGACTTGTGCATGTCCAACTTTTCAAAATAGTCCTTAACCTGCTCTTTCATCACTGAGGGCTGCTCACCTCCTCCCCGTACTGTGTTGGCCTGGACAGCAGTTTGGGAGCTGACCTTGTTTCTGAAGACAAAGGCAAAAAAAAGCATTGAGTACTTCAGCTTTTTCCACATCATCTGTCACTAGGTTGCCTTCCCCATTCATTAAGGGTCCCACACTTTTCCTGACCTTTTTCCTTGTTGCTAACATACCCGTAGGAACCCTTCTTTTACCCTTCACATCCCCTTGCAAGCTGCAACTCCAGTTGTGTTTTGGCCTTCCTGATTACACCCCTGCATGCTCAGGCAACATTCTTATACTCCTCCCTAGTCATCTGTCCAAGTTTCCACTTCTTGTCAGCTTCCTTTTTGAGTTTAAGCTCACCGAGGATTTCATTGTTAAGCCAAGCTGGTCACCTGCCATATTTGCTATTCTTTCTGCACATTGGGATGGTTTGACCTGTGTGCCCTATAAGAAGTTGCCTTAGTCTTGCCCCCAGTCCTTGGGTGCATTGAAGAGATGCAGGACATGCCCGATACTGGATGTCATAATTCCATGAGGGGCCCGTCACTTTTTGAGACTGATTGGCATTTCATTCTCCTAAGCCCTTCAAACTGAAATCTCTATCTAGAAAAAGAAAAGTAAGAGTGAGCAGGTCTGAGCCAGGAAGGAAAGACTGGCTTCCTCTTGGTACGTGCCGCGTTTGCATTTTCCACCCTGATAACTCATCCTGTCACTGGCATACAGCAACAGAAGCTGAAATCTAATTTGGGTTTTGTCAGGTTAGTAAATGGTGTTCTTCAGGGGCGATCTCCTAGTAAATACACTAAACTCTAAATTGGAGACCAGAATTGCACAGCCAGGGAGCTGTTTGTGCAAACTCAAGGGTCTGTCTCGACAGAAGATGTGTCACATTAAGTGTGCTAATATTGTGGATGAAAAATGGGTTTTTCCCCCATCAAACTACACTGTGGTGTCTCTCCTTTACAGACAGATGTTCCCAAACAGCAAATGCCCTGGAGACTCGGTGGTAGGAAATTTAATCAAAAGCAGGGTAATTTCCATGAGGATAATAGCCACATTTTTTAAAAAATGACTAATGTTATTTAACAAGAAGCCCTGGTGACTCCATGCCCAGTGTGAACATTTAATATCCATCTGAGTAAATAGAAATGCACAGGAAGTGAACCTCACCAGGCTTGGGATTTCAGGCTACTCTAGAGCAGCCTTGAAAAACTTTTCCATTTTCTCCATGGAGTTTATCCAAAGCCCATTGATTTGAAGTGTGGGGGATGATGTCTTTCCAGCAACTTGACTGGACTTTGGAACAGCCTCGTGACCATCCTGTGAGTCCCATTTCTTTCCTTCCTTCCCCAACCATCTTCCATCTGCTCTGACTCACCCTTAGAGATCCTGCTGCAGGCCCCACATGCTCTGACAGCTTCTTCTGCCTACACCTGCTGTGTTCAGTCATCACACTCTTTGTGGAGCAGAACACAGCCCATGCTAGAATGAATTCAGCAGGAGCCAGCTGGAGCCAGCAGAAAAATTGCCTCACAGGGGACTTTCCAGAGGTTACAAAAGGTACAGAAGGTCGTGGTGAGAAGCAGGAGGAAGAAGGATGATCCTGTGCTTAACGCACTAGACTAAGACCTAGGAGACTGGGCTTCCCTTACCAGCACTGCCACAAACTTCCTGTGTGACCCTCAGCAAGTCACTTAGTGTCTTGTGCCTCAGTTCTTCCTCTGTAAAATGGGGATAATCATATCGCCTGTCTCCCAACTCGGTCTGTCTTGTCCATGCAGACTGAGAGCTCTTACCAAGTGTCTGCACAACACATAGCACAACGGGGCCCTGATCTTGGCTGCCTTTGGGTGCTCATCTAATACAAACATTACAGTTTCTAGGGCCGTAGGGAAGAAGGCAAGCACCAGGTCCCACAGTAGGCATAACACAAATAAATAATATAAATAAACAGGGGCTCCTCTGTGTCATTACATGAGAACAAAACCCTGGGTTTACATGACCAGAAGGGAAAGGATCCAAAGTGCAGAGAAGTCAATGGAAAGAGACCAAAGCTTTGGATCAGGGCCTAGAAAATGCAGCATTCAGATTCCAGAAACAGAGCAGTTTTGAGATGGGATTCCAAATGACGAGTGTCAAAAAAATTACGGAAGAGGGGAAGGAGCTTCAGAGAGCACGGCATAGCAGAGAAGCAGCAGAATATTTAGACACAGAAACAGAAGAATGCATCAGGGTCAACAATGTAACATTTAAACAAAAAGAAGTGGGGATTTAGAATCCAAATGAGGCAGCTCCCCAGCAGACAGGAAATCCAGAGACACTTGACATGTATCTCTCAAGCTTTAAATAATTTGTTCAAGTCAATTACTGTGTGTGCCCAAGACTCAGGCAGGGCTTGAAAAGTTTATTCTTAATGGAAGGATTTGCATCATTCATTAGAATGTACTTCTGAGGTTTGACTATCTTGGCTGGTCTCTTTGAATTCTTACCCGCGAGTATCTTCCTACACTGCAGAATTCTTACAGCTACTACTGTCCAGGACACAGGGGATTCGAAGGTCATTGCACAGGAATTATCCTCCACACAGTCCTGCAGAATGGTTCCGTTCACGTACTCACATTACAAAGAATGCTTCACGTGTCTTCACGCCAGCCTGTTACAATACAAGAAAGTAACCAAGACGACTTCAGCACCCCCAGGACCTGATGTGTGCGAGCCTCCAACCTTGGTGTCAGCTCCCACATGCAGCTGTCAAAGGGCATTGAGACAGGATGGGAGCTGGATGGGGGTGGGAGGGGAAACATTGCTTATTCAAACCAGGGACAGGAGGAGGGGGAGCTCTCCTCTGATCTCAGTGTGGGTGAGGGGGGCTAGGCTTCTCATTTTAACTCTGTTGTGTGCAAAAGAAAACCTTTACTTCATCCGCCTTGGGAGTGGAAGCTGTTGCATGCACACGCCCAACAGCCTCTCCCCCACATCAAGCTCTGACACTTCTAAATCTCCTAGATTTGGGAGTTTTACAGTCCAGGATCCAGGCCTTGCACCCCCAGATTGCTCAACATCCCATTATGTTCTATTCCATATATGATGATAAATTAATGCTGCAGTGAACTACTATAGTGTTAAAAGATACCAGTACTTAACCAATAGTCCTAATAGTCACAGATCAACAACAGAGACCTCCATTAACACCATTCCAGCTCTAAAGGTTGGAGAAAACTAGCTCTTTTAGTCTTAGAGTGCAATTTTCCAAAACACCTGAGTGACTTAGGTCACGTCCCATTAAGACCTGGAGACCCACCAGAGTCTCCTAAGCCAGGTGGCTTTACAAAATGTCAATCTAAAAATTCTAGCAGATATATGGAGCTTTTCACCATTAGGTCATTGGCTCAAATCTGAATCATGTAATAAGGAACTGAAAGTCATGACTATTGGGTGGCCCCTACAAGATGTTAACGTGAGGTCTGAATTCAGTTTGTAGTGAGCAGGTGTCTACAGCTCAGCAGCCATCAGTATGATTAGCAGAATCTTGACAGAGCAATCAAGGAATGAATGGGCAGGGAGAAGCAGGACTCCTCAAAAAGCAGCCCTCTCAGAGCCCACTGGAGGTACATCAGAGGGCTAGCGGTGTGGGGAAGGAAACCGTTCAAGGTTCTGTACGGCACCTCTTTGGTCTCCAGGACAGTCAGGTAGGCCCCATGCATGACCTTAGTTTACAAATACATTTATAAAGAGCCCCCTCAACGCCCTAGTTGGTGGTAGGATTCCAATGCAATAACTTCAGAGCTAAACCCACTGGCTGCTAATAAATAGGTTTTGGTTGGTTTTATTGGCTTGACAATCAGCTGCCTGCTGAGTACATTTACTCTGATGTTCCTCCTAAATAATACGACTCCTCAGGCTGAGAGCACACACAGGGTATTGTTTTCAGGATAAATTTGCGCTGTTGTAAAAAACACAAAATGCACAGATCTTCTCTTTAAAAGAAAAAAAATACATAATTCACTTATCCCTTATTAAAGCCACTGAGATTGTTGAATCAGGGTGTGTGGTTTTTTTTAAATTGAAAGGGCGGGAAGGGATTATTAAAGCATTTGATGCATCTCCTGAAATTCATGATGACAAAAATATTTGGGGACATGGCAGCAGCAGACTTATATTAAGAGGTTTAATGAGCTCCATGGGAAAAACCTTCAGACAAACTCAGCAATTCAACTGCAATGTATTTTAACTCACTTGCTCATTAAATAGGTTGCACTGGGACCTAAACTTATTTTCTTAACCTTTCTGAATTGTGACTTTGCTTTTCCCTGGTTTTCTCCATTTTGTGCAAACTCTTTAATCTGAGGGTCAGAGAAGTTAATGGTGGGAAAAGACATATCAATCAATATTAGGTCAAACCGGCCATCCCCAGAGGCTAATGTGAGATTATTCCATATGACATAATTTTCAGGGCTTTGTCCAGTTCAGTTTTTAAACATCCCAAGGGACTGAGCTTCTGCCATTTCCTTTGAAAAACGATTCCACCACCGAATTGATTTTGCTGATAGGAGCGCTTGGGGATTCCCAGAAGGCCGTCCGATTTAGTTTGCTCTGTTGGGAGTAAGTCAAACTGTGCAGGCTTCTTGAACCGACTGCTCCTCTGCTGCATTAAATCCCAAATCCGGCCCCATTTGGGGGTTCCAAGAAGGAAGAGACAAAAGTAAAAATCTCAACAGTCAGTGTGACATCACCATTGATTTGATTGGTTAGCCTCTCTTGTTCATTTATCTTACCCTGAATACCCAAACAAAGCCACAAACCTCCAAACTGTAGCTGCAACTGATCTATGCAACCTGTGCTCCTCTACGGTCAACACCACCTTGCCCATCTCCTTCATTATGTCCTGCACCCACTAGTCATGCCTTGTCTCTGGTTAGGCCCTGGCTCTGCAAACACACACAAGCAGACCACTGCACCTGTGCTAAACCCCATTGAATTCAATGGGGATTCACCGATATGGATCCTTTTTCAGGATCGGAATGCGTGGGGCAAAGACTTTCTTTTATTTCTATATAATTCCCAGCACCAAGGATCCCTGAGCTCAACTGGAGCTTCAAGGGGCTACTGTAACCTAGGGAATAAATCATAGAAATGCTAAACGGGGGGCCAAACCATAGCAAATGTGAAATACGGGAATTGCAGTGACATTTCTAACATGTACAAAAATATCCATGAAGCAAAACCCCGGTGGTTTTCATGCAGCTCTGAAGCCACCACTTACACTTCTGGACATTTGAGCAGAACATGCGGCTGGGTACCCGCCCTCGAGGTATTGAATGAAAGAGATGCAGGAAGCTCTGAGCTCTGCTGAAAATGAGACCTGCCTGCTCTGAGCACCGCCACCTGCAGGTCCCCACAGCAGAGCTCCAAAATGCTGGCTTTGTTCAATAATTCATCTTTCCAAAGCCAGTGAACAATTGACAGTCAGACAACAGTGGTGCGTAGCATCCACCCTCTCTCCAATAGGAACGTTGCATCCCCTGTAACATCTTGCCCCCCAAGAAACATCTTCTAGTGCAAGATTTTGAGTTTACAACCCCTGTCCTGGGAATCTGAGCGCGAACTAGAAATAATGGAGCCTTTTATTCTGCATGACACCAAAAAAGGGAGGTCCTGTAACATCCAGAATAATACACAGGCTCTAAGGAGGAGATTGTGTCGCATGCAGTAGCTGATCTGGCAGGATACAGGACCCTGCTGGAATCTGCTTTGTGACAGACAGGCCTGAAGAGTTTTTTTGTTTTGTTAAGCTCTTTTTAACGTTTGCCTTTTAATTAACTTGAGGGTTGTAAAGACAATGGGAAGAAGCTGATAGATTTGCATTAGCTGCCTCCAGTTCTCAGAGTCCCAACTTGATAAGGTATCACAAGCAGCCATAAATTACCCTAGGAGCTGTAGAATTTTAAACAGGGAAGTTTGATGTTGACAAAACCTCAATGTGAGTCTCTTCAAGGTATATTTGGAGTTGACTGACTATAATCAGGGAATTTCCTTAACCTTTAGGCTGCTGGATGCTACAGACATCCACGCATGCAGTCTGTCAAATCTCCAACATCTCTGCATCCTAAGGGGTTAAGTTGAACTAGGAATAGAGACAATAGATGAACCTTGGCCCATGGGAGGGCAGAATGGAAGGGTTAGACTGGTCCCCTTCGGTTTGCTATTCACCTCTCTGGTTTGTTTCCTATATTGCTGTTGATACTCATCCCTCCAACCAACCAGGCTCTGATGCTGTTGCTTCTGCCATAGTGCCAGCTGATCTGTCTAACGGGGAGCCATGGGCTGCACAGAGTAGGTTGAAATGGACAAGGAGACATTTCTATTATGAACAGGGCCAGATTAAGACCTATGGAGGCCCTAAGCACTGAAAAGATTATGGTGCCCCCCCATATGTAATTCAAAATAAAAACAATACTATACCGTAAAATAAAATTTTATTTTTCAAAATGACAAAAAAGCTGGTAAAATAAGCTTAGGGGATCTTTTCATGCGGATCCTCACATCTGTACCCTAGAGTTCAGAGTGGGGAAGGAACCCTGACATTTTTATCCAGCTGATGTTGAGTGGTCTGGAGAATTCACCAAGGCACAGCTGATTGCCCATGTGGAAGAGAGTGGTTTCTGAGCCAGCTGGGACCTGGAGAGATGCTGGGAGCAGCCAGGCAGCCCAGGGGTCATCCCAGCCAGCGACCCAAATGGGGATATAGGAGGGGCTGAAGGCCCCCGGGCAGCCTGTGACGGTGGTCGACTCACCACTGCCGATAGCTCCAGCAATTAGCTCCCGACTGCTGCAGAGCATCCTCGACGCGTGGCATCCGGCCCATCATCCGCTTTGCTGTCCTGAGACCCGTGCTGCTCCTTGCTCTACGGCATCCTCCTCCGGACAGGACCTTCTCCAGGACACTCCACTGACATCTCACCTCGGCTCTATACCACAATTCACTTCCAGCACAACAAATGAAGAGAGAGAGCTTGGAGTGTCAGCAGAAAATGAGCAGAAATTTCCCCTCCCACTCCGCCGCTGGCCCTGCGGGCCACTGGCCCTGCGCTGGCCTCTGGCTGAGATATTCTAGAATGGTACTTTGCTGAATTAGAGCCCTCATCATCATACCATCAGGTTTCAGGTCTCTCATAGCAGGACATTCATCCTCTAAGGTAGTGAGCTGGTGAAAAAGGAATATTTAAGAAAGCAGATAAATTACAGGGCAATGTCAATTACACAGTTTTTGGAGGGGGCAGCTAAATCCAGGCTAATGAAACAGTCATTTAGACATACATGTGTACCTGCTTGGATGGTCTCTACACTATGCGGTTTAAAACCCTCTATCAAGACTTTCCAGGGCTTGGCATTTATACCTGGGAAGAGGAAGAGGTCTGATCTTAGGCTGAAAGAATCCTGGGAAGTGTAGTTCAGCAAGGGACTACAATCATTTTAATGAGCTGAATTGTAGCATCAACTCGGTTCCATTCTCCTAAACGACAATGTCTCAGAAGTACTCTGCTATAAAAGATTCCACATTCCTTCTGCCTTTGAAGAACATAATTAGGACACTGACAAACATTTAGCATCAGATTTTCAAAGCCTGCCCACTTCCCTAAAGCACCCCAATGGGAACTGAGCTCTTGAAAATTTGGCAACAAGCCATCAATCCTGCTATAGCACACACCTTTAATATCTTCTTAGTAAAGTTCCCCCTGATTTCAGTGGGATGACTCATGGAATGACAGTACTGCTCAGTGAAAGTAAAGGAGAGGGGAAGCCAGCCCTTAACGGATGGACTGTGTTTTTGCTGGTTTGGAGTGGATTTCTTGTTCCAAGGCAGCATCATAAAAAAAAAGCACCACCACACAACCAAATTTGGGCTAGGCCAGGAGCTAAGTGAATTCAAATCTTAGCAGCACACTAATTTAGGAGACTTACCAGCAATACTTATCCCATCCAAAAATGAAGTTTTAAGTAGACAATCTGTGTTTTCATTTTGCATGAAAATTTCTTCCAAAAGACTTGTGGAATATGGAAGTAAAGATTTCAAAAAAGCAAGTGCAACCTGGAGTGATTCCCCCCACCCCCTTAACCTTGTATCCAACATGGACAAAGTAAAATCACTCCATGTTAATTTGCTGCTGAAAGAATCCCTTCTGCAGATAAGGGTCTGGCAGCACAGTACTCACACAATATAGAGGTGGCCATGGACAGTCAGTCATTTACTGTTTGCCAAAGGTGCCATCATCAGCTGGATGTAGACTAGGGCGGAGATACAGTGCTTGATAGGAGGTGTAGGAAAAGAGACTGGAGAAGGAAAACTACAAAAAGAGAGCTGTTTTCAGACATGCTGCAGTTAAAGTAATGCAAGAAAAAGCATTGCAACAGGGTTTACTCACCACTATGCACTTCCTCATGGCATCACAGTGTCCCTGTGGGGTAGCAGCCCTTGTCAACAGTCGCTCTGGGGCTGTGGTGGTTTCTTTCAGAGAACTCATCCCTCCAGCTAGGGAACAGTCTTTAGCCCGTTCCTTCCAGGGTCAGTTCTCCAAACTAAAGTTCAACACTATCTAAACAGAAATAAAAACCTTGCGCTCTCTCCACAGCGAGGTGAAATTCAGCCTGCAGTCCCCTAGCTGGGCTCAGCTACCCCTGTACACCTCTTCCTTGGGGCTGAGAGAGGAATCCAGTCCCAACCTCCATTCTAGGTTACAGCCCAGGGCCCAGTACTGCACAGCCAAGTCAAACCCTCAACCCAGACTGTGCTATTGCCTTCCTTACCTCCTTACTTCCCTTCTAGGTCTCTCAGTCTGTTCTCTGGGTGCTCACTCAAGCCCCTGCAGGCACCTTTTGACTTCCTGCATTCTCTTGCCTCTCACCCTTCCTCAGCTAGGCCCACTCAGGAGTTAAACCTGGAATCATCTAATTTCTCTCAGGTGGGGCCCATTCTGTAATCAGGGCTGGCTGAGTCAGGAGCTCTCTGTTATTATCTCAGCGCTCTGGATGATCTCTGAGTGTTGAGCTCTCTCTCCCAATGTTATTGTCAGGTTCTGGCTCTGGCCCTCTTACACCAATCACTGTAACTGACTTCTACTCTGGGTTCTCTGTTTTCTTCTAATGATATTGGGCCAGCCAATGGTATCATGCTGCATTCCCTGAGGGGAGGATCTGGCACATTGTTCTCATGTTGGGCCAGATTCTGCCATCCTTATGGTAATTAGTACAATACCCCACAAGCCAGCCCCATTGAAATCAGTGTTAGTAGAACGAGGTATTACTCCATGTGAGTCGGGGTGCCAGAATCTTGACTGGTCTGTCTAACTCTTCTTTCTACATGTAGCAATGTAAATTAAAGGCTATTTTCTAAATACAGTGGGACCCCGGAATACCGTGCCCCGCTATAGCACGAATCCGCTTATAGCGTGGTGCACGGCTGGCTCCCGATGTCGGCGGCGGCCCCCACTTTGATGCGCGGAACCCCACAATACTGCGACCCCGCCATTATCGCGATCGGGTTTTTTTGGAGCCCGATCGTCATGGTATTGCGAGGTCCCACTGTACTACACTTTGAAAAGCAGATTTTCTCCCTGCCTGATGCAGCTGACATCTTGTCCTTAAGATGCATCATGTTACAGTCACTGTGTTTTCTCTGTCTTTGAAAATTTCTATTTGTTCAGTCTTTGGGCCCAGTTCTGAGAAGTGCTGAGCACCCACTAGTTCAGTGGCAGATCAGGGTGCTCAGGGTCTTGCAGGAAGCGCTTAGTGCAGGGCCGGATTAAGACCTATAGAAACCCTAAGCACTGAAAAGATTATGGTGTCCCCTCATATGTAATTCAAAATAAAAACAATACTATACCGTAAAATAAAATTTTATTTTTCGAAATGAGACAACCTGCTTGTATGCTGAAATTAAAATAGCTTCTTTCTAGATTTTCTGATTGCAAAATTCTGGATAAGTTCATCGAAGCTGACTCGACGAAGCATGTCCACTTCCATACACAATAGGGAAAGTGAATCAGTCTGTCCTGATACATTGTTGTTCTCTGAGGGTTTTTTATTCTTTTCAGCTGAAAAAAAAGAGCATTTTGCAGAACAGTTAGTAATCATCAATGTTAGAAAAATACATCATGCGATCTCTACATTTGGAAATGCACATTGTATTCCATCTTTCAATATTGTGTCATGAAGATCAATGTGGCTGAATTTCATTTTTCCTGTTTCATTAAACTTTGCATGCATATGACAGTGGAGCTGCTGTACTTCTCCGTAGAGATTCACGTTCAAGTCAACAGGGTATGAGTCAACTATTGCAATACATGACAGAATCTGAGTTCCTCACATTATTTCAATCTACATTAGTAGGACGCCCCCCTGGTTTAGGTGGGGATAAGTAATAAAAAGAAAACAGAAAAACGGGGGAAGAGCGTGTAGTGGAGTATAAGGAAGTCTAACAAAATTCTGATTTTTCCCATGATGACTACTTCGATGCTTTTTTTCAAATATCAAATATCAAATTAAAAAAAACAACTCATTTTTTTTGGTGCTCCCTGCTTTGCTGGTGCCCTAAACATGTGCTTAGTCTGCCTATTGGGTAATCCAGCCCTGATTATGAATATTAACAAGGCCCACAGTGCAGAGAGCAACATTGTTAGAAAGAGAGATTTAGTTTTCCTGGTTCTCATAAGAGGGGGGATAGTCATTAATAGACCCATTTGTAGGATGAGCAGGGGGCTTTTGAAGTATCCAAATGATAGCATTACTATATCTGGGATAATATTCCCCAGTTGCATGCAGAGTCTGATCAGTGACCTGCAAGAGAAAACCATTTATTTATCTGTTAAGGTACAATAGAACCTCAGAGTTACAAACAACCTCTATTCCCAAGATGTTCATAACTCAGAGGGTCTACTGTATCTTGGATTTTATATTGGCTCCCATTACCACAGTATCTGCGGGCCTTCTACAGGTAATTCCAGTATGAGTTATATTTGCCCAGTCACTGCCCCTCTTAGCACACAGACACCAGTCTGTCTTGCAGGCTAATATTAATATTTTAAAATCAGACACATACGCAAGGATTGATTCTTTGGGGATGAAACTGAGGCATTAACAGGGGCTGGGGAACAGTGAAGAAGCTGGGGAGGCAGCAGGGTCCCCGGTCTCAGGAATAGGGACCTGAGGCTTGGGATCTAATCCTAGGTTTGCTATTACATGACTTAGTCTTTCTGTGTTATTGTTTTCTCTCACACCCCTTTGCCCATCTTGTCATTAAAATTGTCAATGTCTCAGGGTAGGGACTACTTCTCACTATGCATGGACAGCACCTACCACAACGGGGCTTTGATCTTACTTGGGATCTGTAGGCAGCATTGTAATCCAAACAATAACTAATACGAGTAAGCTGTTTGTGCAGCGCCCTGCACAAGGGAAGCATGATCCCAAACGGGGCTTCTGAACACTATTGCAATATAAATATTAAATTATAATAGGTAGAGAAGCATGCAAAAATAATGCTAAGATTATATATAATCATTCCAATGCAAAAGAATTTTAAAAAATCTGCCGTTTTCTCTGCAGAATTGTCACTAGATGTTTAAGGGGAATTGCTCCTGCCACTCTCTCTTGTTGGAGCTAGGTACATGCAGGGCCACATCCTCAAATCAGCATTGCTCCATTGGACCTGATTTAGACTGGCCCAGAAAGTAGCCCATATTCCTTACTGTACTGAGCTGGAGAGGGGGAAGGGGCTTTGTGGGAGTCTTAAGTGCCAAAGTCACAACTCTCTGGGTTCCTCCGCTGCGTGTCGCTGCATGGAAACACCTGATCTGGAGAAGAGGGACAGCAAGCTGTGATTGTTCACTTGACTGGGACCCGAGTTTCCTTTTATGTGCACCGAAGTGCAATGTGCTGCTCATGCAACCACAAGAAATGGAGCGAAGAGAAATGTTTTAGAGTCCCAGCTTGGCACAGTGCTCCCATTCGGCGAGCGCTGGCAGCGTTTGCTGCATAAGGGACTGAGACAAGGGGCTGCCTGAGACTCCCCTGCAGAGCTTCAGAACGTCAGACTTTGCTCCATGATTCATTATTTTAAACCTCTGAATAATTCAAGGTGCTGGATTAATGACATATGTTCCATATAGAACTTCATTTCGTCCAACAGAGTAACTTCTCCAAAGGCAGCATCACATCTTCTGATGCACTGAGCCCCAGGAATACTGTGCACGGGCTCCCTCTGACAATGGGGTAAGGATAGACCTAGAAGGGCAAGCGGGCATGAAACTCAGCATCCCAACTCAGCACCAGATCAGCCTAGCTTGCTGTAGGTCACCTGCAGTGGATTGCGGCTCAGGGGTCTGTGAACATCGGGGCCAGGGAAGGCACATAGAGAGAAAGAGCTTTCTGTGTTTACCAAGTTCTTAATTAAATGGACATTCTCAGCCAGTAGAAGCAAAGCGCTAGAGCAGCAACATGCAATTGGAGGCAGAATTTCCTCTTGGCCCCCTCGCGAGGAAGGAAGAGGGTGAGATCTCATGATCCTTTATCCCTGGCCTACCATTCTCCTCCCTTGCACTTCCTTCTTGTCCTTTAACTCTTACTTGCTCTCATTAGCTCATCAGCCTCCTACCTAATTAAGCCATTTGAACCCCCATTAATTAAATCCACTCCAGGTTGGGAAGAGGTAAAACCAGGGTATGTCTACACTGCATGTAAACCCCCACAGCTGGCCCTGGCTTGGGCAAAGGAGCTGTTTAATTATGCTGTAGGCGTTCGCGCTCCGGCTGGGGCCCCAGAGCTCAGGCTCCAACCCAAGCCCAAAGTCTACACTGCAATTAAACATCCCTCTAGTCTGAGCCAGCTGTTATGGGCCAGTTGCAGATTTTTAATTGCAGTGTGGACGTACCCTTCACGACCAGCCTACTGGGTCAGCTCTAGGCTCCTGGCACTTTGTCACAAAGCTGAATGGCCCAAATATTTTATCTTGTTGTCTAGAAGAGCTGGAATGGTGGGTCGATGGTTCTCGCATTTGTAAATAAACCCTGCACTCATTATTATCCTTTCCTGTTTGTATTCCTGTCGGGCCAAGATCAGGCCTCCACTGCGCTCGGGCCTGTACATACACCCAGTTAGAGACAGCCTCTGCTCCAGAGAAGAACAAGACAAAGGAAGGGCTTTATCTAGTTTTTACAGATGGAAAACGGAGGCACAATGGATTAAGTATCCCACAGTCACACAGTGAGTCTTTGATAAGCACAGGGGAAGAGTTTGATTGAGGCTGATTTTCTGGAATCTAAAGTTAGTGCCTCTAACACCCTTCTTCTCATCCACCCTGCATCTGCAGCCTTTTTTTATGGCCCCATGAAAGCTAAGGTTGCAGGTCTTTCTGCTTCACCTTTAGTACAATTAAATCCATAGATCTTTGCTCCCATTTATGTGAGTCCCATCTCTTAAGCATAATGCACATAGGGCTCCAGGCATGTGTATAGCTTAATGGGAACTAGAAAGCGTGCTGAACAAACAGAGCAAATATAGACATCTCCTTTATCCACTATGTTCTGCTGGAATTTTGAAATCTCAATTCATGTATTATTGGCATAATTAGGGAATAGTGGGATATTTGATTTGCATTACCTAGCTGCTTGAGGTTGGAATTATAAGATCATATCAAATTCCATTGTAGTTCATTATATTTGACTATTTCTTACCCATTATGTGCTGATAGGAACAACCGTATGCCAGTATAATATGCTCTTACATTTCTCTCTCTGTCTGCAAGCCACAGGAGACAGGGAAGCTGTACTACCTTATAGCTGATATCACTGTGAGAGGTAATACCCTTTCTTGGGCATCAACAAGAGTGATAAATAGGCTCCCATTAATGGAAGTGAGAATGAAACTACCCCGTCATTCATGTCACTGAGGAGATATGAATTGTAAATGGAATAACTTGCAGGTTGACAACAATTGGTGTATAGAGGGGCAAGACTGTTATACTCTAATACTCTTCCCTTACAGGAGAAAATAACATCCACACGAGGATGTCAAAGGAATTTGCCAAAGTGGGAAGGAGTTATGATACCCATTTCAGAGGTGGGAAAACCGACACAAAAAGTTAGAGAATGAGGGTGATCTTTTGATCAAAGCACTGGGCTGGGATTCAGAAGATATGGATTCCATTCCTGGTTCTGTCACAGGTTCCCCGGGTGAGCTTGAACAAGTCACTTAAGGTCAGATATTTAAAGGTATTTAGGCCCCTAACTCCCATTCAGAGCAATGGGAGTCAGGGCCTAAATACCATCTCTCGGTGCCTCAGTTTACCATATGTAAATTAGAATTAATAGTATTCCTTTTCTTACACCCTATGTGTGTCTTGTCTATTTATAGTGCAAGCTCTTCAGGGCAGGGAGTGTCTCTTATGATGTTTGTGTACAGTTCCTTGCACAATGAGACCCTGACCTCATATGAAGTGGCTAGTCAGTATCATAATGATACACGAGGTGCTGAAAATAAGAACCGACATGACTTCTGCCAAACACGGGAGCAAGCTCCAGAGCTGGGAATAGAACCCAGGTTTCTTTACTCCCCATAAACATTAAAGATAGAAGGTTGGTATCATAGCTAAGAAAAATGGCCCCAAAGTTAATAAGAACTAGATTTTGGCTTATCCTTTCTTTATTCTGGCTGGAAAGACTAGGGGCAATGCACTGAGCTTCTCTGTGGCATTGCAGGTCACTGGCCAGTAAAGTAGACATTCTGGGCTTCCTTGACTATAAATGCAAGGCAGCATTGTGCAAAGTGCATTCAAACACAGTAGAGGAGCCTGAGAAATTCTCTCCGATCAGCTACAGGTGCCTTTCTTCGTTTTCCTTCTGAGTTCCACACTTACAAAGTGATTGGACATTATCGATTCCTCTGCATGTTTCTCTTATTTAAAGTTTGTACTAGGAATAAAACAGGAGACACATCAGGTCCAATAAACTTTGCATAATAACTTACGGTCCAGTTCCCAGAGTGAGGACTAAAGGTGAAATTCGTGCCTGTACAGAATGATAACGCCAGTTTTCAGCCTGGCATGAGGCCCTCCTTAAGCTGTAATGAATTTCACCTAGAGTGAAGAGTGAATAAGGACTTCAGAGACCAAGTCTTTAAAAAATGGAGAGAAAAAATGCCACACAAGAGATATTCACAATCTTTTGGATAAGCTGGTCATATGGTGCACAGTGACTCCATCAATCCAGGAGCATCAATGAAGCTGGCATCTTCCCCATCCCAAACCATAATAATTGAACAGAAAGTGATAACAGATCCAAAAGTACAAGAAATAGAGCAATCTCGCCAAATCAGATCAACATGCACAGTGTAATCAACACTCATTAAGCCAATTTAGTCAAGTGGTGACCTCAGTAGCTTTTATTTAATCATACACTTAAATGTCAAATCAATATGCAAATTTGGCATAGGCCTTTTACAATTATATCGCATTGAAAACTTTCAAGTAAACACATGCAACTGGAGTAGACTGTGTCCAATAAACACTGATACAAAATATCTCATACTAGTCAACTAACAGTCAGATTTTCACACAAAGACCTGAGTACATGAAGTAATTACACTGTACGTACTTATTATAGTCTCCATAATAGTGATGTCCAACAAATGAAAGCCTAGAAGAGCTTGTTAGTTGCAGTTAGTGCTGTGTTTATCTAGGCGTTTGCAAACATTCTGTATATATAACCTATTCTCCTAGTACTAGTCATAATTTTTTAATGCCTTGTTTCAGCTACTGTTTCCAATTATATTTGGCACTGCAGTTGTTTCCCATACCATTTTCCCCCGTCTGTCATTTGTCATTGTAGAGTCACTTGTGAATTTTGCCCAAATGGTTTATAGAACTAAAGAGTTCTTGTAAAACAGATTTTTCTCTAAGTACATTGTTTGCAGATGAAATGTGCTGTTTTGTCAAAATCGCACAAGGCATCCAGTGAGAGGCTCATGCACCTGAAAACTCTGCAAGCATTCCATTCCACAAACCATACCTCACATGAAGCAAAGCTACCAAACACCTTTGGGAAATAAAGGTTCTTCTGCATTGCAAAGTGGTTTTGGTCAGCTTCCTGCAGACTTCCTGCAGGCAGGCATGTGTCAGCGGAGATAAGAGAGAGCTGCCACGTTTTTGTCTAGTGTCCTATTATTTATAGCACTCATAAGGCTGAGCAATGACAGGTAAAACATTGAAATGTCTTGATAATACCACAACTACAAATTGGAAAAGGCCCTGTTGGGCTAGCAGACAGAGCAGGAACTGACTCACCCGTGACGCTCAACTATCAAAAATGACCCTTTAAGTGAATCTGATCATCAATGTTCAGAGATTGGCTCAGGGTGAGATGAACCGTTGGCTAATTTCCAGGGGATGGAGGTTTTTGGATGAATGGTACCCCACCACACAAATCAACATTACTGATAATCCAACATCACTCATTAATTCCTCTTGCTTAGGCAAAAGGACAGCTAACCCTACAATCCCAGGAAAGCCACAAACACAAAAAAGAACAAAAACCTAAGGAGAGAGGAATTGATTTTTCCTCAGAAGAGAATTTGTAATCGGGAAGAAGGAAGGAAAAAAATAAGATAAAACAAGGAACTTTCATAGACACTTAGTATGAAATACGGAGATGCCTATTGGTGTCATTAGTTCTTTAAGCAGCTATACAGATGAGCACATGGATACTGTCCGGGTTTGGCTAGTGATGGTGATTGCCATACAGACATGTGCATTTTGGGATTTTTTTACAATACAGGTATAGAGGTCAGGGTGCATTCTCTGGTGCACTGGGCCTTGAGCAGGGTGAATTGCACTCTGCATTGCTGCAGGAAGGCACAGTGCCCTGCATAACCCAGCCCTGTCCCATGACCCAGCAGGCCAGCAACACTTCTGCCAAGTTCCTCTCTGCAGCTGCAGAGGAGGGAGTTGCATTTGCCCCTTAATGCAGAATGTAAGTGGGGTTCGTGGGGTGCATAGTGACTTTTGCTGGCGGAAATTATTCTCATTCCAGAGCATTTTACATTACCTTTGCACTGGTGTGAATGACTGCACAAGGTCCAGGGCAACAGAGAATTTAGCCCATTGTTGTTTAAAAACCATGTGTAGCCTCCAATTTCATTAAGATTTTACCAAATGTTTCATACTCCAATTCGTTTTCTCCTTGCTCCTCGTTCTGTGTTGCAGTGGCTGATAGACGCACTCTACGTCATTCTCCCCGAGCACTGGACGCAGGGTGAGTAGAGCTGGTCTGAAAAATTCCATCACAGAAGTTTTTGTCAAATTCACCAAATCATCAATGTCAATTTTTTTAATGGAGACGGGTTGACTGTAATGTAATTCTGATGGACCCTAGGCAGGCTCCGTCAGAAACCTGCTTTACATCCTGCCAGCTCACCTACCCGGCTTCTTGGCAGCCTGGGCTTCCAGGCCAGTTCCGGGTGATGAACTAAATTCTGTGACCAGATCCTTGCAATTTCCCATTCTCGGAGCCCTCCCGCAGCATGAAGGGGCATTTGCATCCTTTTCCCATTAGCATTACACACACAAAATTGCAGGTGATTTTATTTGTGGTGGAAGTATTTGAATGCACTAAACAGATAAAATAAAGCGAGGTAGCGGATAACCAGGCAAGCAGGTGAGAAATGTTCTGCTCTGCACCAGAACTGCTTAAGGTTAATTCATCAGAGCTCAGTTGATACCTCCCTTATATGGAAAGTAAATCTGCTTTAATATATCATACCTATTCCTAACTCACAAACTGAAAATCTCATTTCATGGGCTCCAGGTTCACCAGATTACAATTCCACTGCAGAGAGTCTTTCAGAGAGATACACACTAATAATAACATATTAGCTTGTAAAAACCGGATTTTTCTCCTGATCGCCCCTAACACTCAATGATGTGCAATGCAGAACCTGGTTCTGCCAGATGTGCATGTGGAGAGGTCTATTTGTCATACACACTGTGTAGAAGAAGGAGGCCATCGATCTTTGGTTTGTTAGTGGAGTGATGCTTTCCATTTGTGGGTTTACTTGTCTTAAGAGGAAAGCATTTTCCACCACTATAGCTGCATGTTTGTGATCAAGCTGAGATACCCGAATGATGCTCCACTTTAAGCCATGCTAGGCTGCAGTAAATGGTTTAACGTTACAGAACGCCTGCTCCTTTCATACCTTATAAGGGGGAAAGATCCTTGTTTCTGTTGCTTTATTTTTTGGAAAATTCTTTAGAGGGAAGATCCTGTAAATTCTTTTATCCCTTGTTCTTCAGCTGTGCTCTTACTGCAGTTTACCGAAATCTAGCAGTCTCATTCCCTCCTCTATGGTGGCTGCTTTAGGGCCTCTCTGGCTCAAATCTAAGACCAAGCACCCACCAGCATGAGCAGCCAGCCGTATATTGTTCAGTTATACAAGGAGCCAAGGAAGATTAATCCTTCCCTCTAGGTTTCGAGCCCACAGGCTACTTAGGCCAATGGACTCTGAGGACCCTTACATGGCACCCCACTAGATCCACTCGCATCATGTCCCTACGCCTGCCTGACCCTTACAAACTTTAGTGCAGGGAGCTTGCGTGGAGTGTGCACTGTACTTTGCAGGTGTAACAGGCCCTGGTCGTCAGTGGGCAGGATCAGACTTGAGACCTCAGACGTTCAGTGCATGAGCCTGAGCTAAAGCCAATTGACTGTTAGTGGTCAGAAGTGCTGACCCTCCAAAAACTCCAGTGGAAATCAACAGGAGCTGTGGGTGCTAAGAACCTCGTAAAATCCTACCCCTGGGTTCTTTTATCAACATTTAACAGAGGTGATCTAGAAATTTCACTGAGAAGTTAACCAAGGCCCTGAAATCTACATTCCAACACACAGGTGGAATTCTGAGGCATTTTCCCACCACCGCCTCGTGTTCGTTTTTTTTTGTGCACAACCAAGCAACCAAAAAAAGCATCAAATTTATCAAACAGATTTCATCGTGTGGAAAGCAAAGTGATGAAACCTAAATTGCAATTGACTGAATTTTGAATTAAGCAATCAACTGATTAATTACTTGACTTTTGTCTAATAAAGCAAAATGTAAATGATGCTAGCAAAAAGTTACATTCCATTAGTGTAGCGTTCGCATTACTGTGAACATTCCAATGGAACTGTCAGATGCAAAGGGAGAGATACAAGACTCACAAAATGGCCCAGCTACCCTCATCTGTCTTTGTTTTTTCTTGATGTACAGCATGTTGCCAAAAAGCGAAGGAAAGATTTTAAGAAGTGTATAAAACAAGAATTCTGTTTCCGATGCAATAAGATACTGAGATACTTTGTCAATTCCAGCACAATCTATCAACATTAAAGTAGGTGCAACACATTGTATCCTTCAGATTGATTTTGCACTGATGAATGTGAGATTGTCAGATTGGTTAGCGTTCACAAATATATTAATCAGTGCTAAGGTCAGCATAGGCTCATCTACAATAGCTTTTAACATCTCTTTCCCTGCTGAGTGATACCACTGATAAACAGTCAGGAGAAGCTACAGTCTGTTCTGCAGCATATCAAGGCCACAAACAGGAGGACTGTCAGAAGCCGCATTAAAACCTGCTCCATGTGCTGTTTTTCTGAAACCCACCAAACAGTGTTCTCTCTCCTCTGTGACATTAACCAATGGGGACATCCTTCAGCGGGGCTGAGCTTGCATTTCAAGAGAAACGTCTCCAGCTCCTGAAAATGTGAATCAACCCGATCCCCGACCAAGACATGAGCTGCAGTCAGGATGGCAGGAGTCAGCACTGTCCTGGGCGCCGCTTCCATGGGTGCACCAGGGATGGAGCACACATGGGAAAAAAAAAGATAGTGGAGGGTCAGCACCCACTGGCGTCATCCCCGATCAGCTCCTCTCCCTCCCCACAACACCTGCTGTCCACCAGCGGGCCCTGCCCATCAGTGCCTCTCACTATGTGTTTATGCAGTGCCTGGCACAATGGGGCCTGATCTTGGGTGGGGCTTCTGAGTGTTGTGATAATAATAAATATTAAGGCCAAGGTCCTCAAAGACATTTAGGCTCCCAACTCCCATTGATTGCAGTGGAAGTTAGGAGCCTAAACAGCTCCAAAGATCTGAGTCTAACTGAGTCAGGGATGCTGTGCTTTTCATACTGCTGTCCTTCCGCTGAGAACTTCACCCAAGAATCTTCTTGCCTGCCTTAAATAGGGGCTTTAAAGATCCCAAATTAATTTTTAAAAAACAAAGAATAAAAGGGGGGAGAGGTTAACTTGGCCATGTCATATTTATGCATGTGGCATTTTCCAGTCTTATTTCCACTGTGATGTGCAAATATTAGCATATATCTCTTTGTTATTAATCGGTGCATAAAATACCTAGGATGGGCAATTTAACCTTTGCCTTTTGGACTATCCTGATTTCTGAGTGATGTGCATTCATTTTTAAATTGTATTTAATTGTCTCTTTGAAGACTAGGAATGGAAGACTCAAAGGGAGATTTTCAGGGATTCAGAGTCAGCTTTTCCAAGTAAAAGTTCTGAGTGTGCCAGAATCAAAGCATGGAAAACTGTGAAATTATAATGATGAGTTTAGTTAAGCTCCGCGTTAATATTTCAGCTCTACTGAGAATAATCATTTTTGAATAATATATTACCTAAGAACAGCGAGGATAATAAAACACTACTAAGAATTAGGCTTAGCTCTTAGAAGCAGCTTTTCATCCATAGATCACAAAACACTTCACAAAGGAAGGCAAACTTCATTCTCCCCATTGCATAGACGGGGAAACTGAAGCACAGAGAGGGACTTACCCAGGATCACACAGAGCCCATAACAGAACCCAAATCTCCTGTCTCCTAGTCCCATGCCCCATCCCCACACTTGGTGGGGGGGTTTTTGTTTGTTGCTTTTTGTAACAAATCATTACAATTAGTGGCTGGGGTTTTCAAAGGACCCAGGCACTCAGCTCCATTGGACTTTGATGCCATAGGATTAAGATGCCAAACTTCCTGGGGATCCTTTGAAAAGCCATCAGACATAAACAGCAGAGTGACCGTCTAAATGTTTCACACTCCAGTCATAATCAATTCACAGGCACAGGTACAAAGCAGAGCAATGCAGTCTCTCCGCAGCCAGAAGACAGCCCCTCCTGCCCCTGTTCCTATCTGCATCATCCCCCCTTCACCTCCCCAAAGGACATCTAGTGACCTGGGAGGGCGGGGCTCTGGTATGCACTGTGCCCAGAGCTCACGTAATGACACTTATTTGAGAATCATCTGGGATAAGAAAAGACCCTGCTACGAGCTAGAGCCCACAGCTGGGAGAAAAAATACGCTGGATCAGCCTCATAGTAATAATAATAAAAAAGTTCTAATTTTAGCAAATGAAAAAATAAATGGCCATAGGCCTGTATAATCTACACATCAGCACAACAAGATGCTTAGTCAATAAAATAGTTCAACTAAGTGATCGCAGCATGTAATTCCATAAGGATTTTTTGCAGGGGAAAACACTATCAGTTTCCATTTCTGTTTAATGAATCATGTGAATTATAGCAATGTTACAAATGGGTTTCTTTGCAGCCTATTAGTTTGTTTCTGTAGGGTTCTAATGGAAGACATGCTTCATTTAGATCTGAGCTTGCCCCCAAGCCAGAAAGAATAAATTGTATTATTATAAGCAGTTACCTTTTTAAATGATCTTATCAAACAAAAAAGTATGCTTCATTGTTGTTGTGGAGGATTATAATCGTTTCAGACAACATGTTAGCTCTTAGCAGGCTCTTAGCTGTTTTGTTTATTTGTTTATTAATACCTCCAGTAGAGAAGGGACCAAAGAGTTCAGAATAATCCAGGCACCCTTTAGGCATGGAAATGGGCAATGTCTACATAGCACTATCCTCTCACCAGTGGTAAATCCAGCTAATGTAAATTACTTCACAGATTCACAGAGAAAGCCAGACAGGAATTAGGGAATTAGATATCTGGTCTGACCGCCTGTGTATCACAGACCATTACATTTCTTCCAGTTACCCCTGTATTGAGCCCAGCAACTTGTGTTTCATTGAATCATCATCCTGAAAGGGCTCCAGTCTGGATCTGAAGACATCAACAGATGGAGAATCCAAGACTTCCCTTGGCAGTTTGTTCCAATGGTAATCATAAGAACGGCCATACTTGGTCAGATCAAGGGTCCATCTAGCCCAGTATCCTGTCTACCGACAGTAGCCAATGCCAGGTGCCCCAGAGGGAATGAACAGAACAGGTACCCATCAGTGATCCATCCCTGTTGCCCATTCCCATCTTCTGGCAAACAGGCTAATGACACCATCCCTGACCATCCTGGCTAATAGCCATTGATGGACCTATCTTCCAGGAACTTATCTCATTCTTTTTTGAACCCTGTTACAGTCTTGGCCTTCACAACATCAAATCACCCACAAGGTTAAAAAATGTGCCCATTGTTCCAAGATGTATTAAAAATTAACATCAGAGCTCACATGAGCCAGATCTTTTCGGACTCTTGGGTGCAAGTTGTCTCAGCCTGATGATTTTAAAATGTTCATCCCTAGCAGATGTTGTTTAATAGCCTCATTGTTTATAATGGACTGGAAAGCACTTCAACATCCCCCTGTGATACAGGCACATCATTCTGCTTCTTTCCAGATACAGAAGAGAAATAAGAATTGACTTCTGCCTTGTCCGCCTCATTACTAGCAATTTTATTATTTCTGTCTAGTAACTGACCTGCTAGGAGTTCTTTTTGCTTGATATATTTTAAAAAACACCTTCTTCTTCTCTTTTGCCCTGCCAGCTATGAATTTTTCCCTGATAATTTTTGTTTTCCTTATCATTTTTCCATATTTCACAACATCTCATTTTTATTCATTGCAATCTGTTTTCCCTTTTTTCCGTTTGTTCTATGTTGCTTTTTTACTTCTAATTGCTGCCTTCACTTTGCCACTGAACCAAGATGGACTTTTACCCAAAGTTGTCCTCTTTCTTAATTGTGAAATCATGGCTTTTGGGCCATCTTAGAAACTCTTCTTAAAGAACTCTCAAGTTTCATTCACATTTTTTCTCCCAGTCAATTTGGTTCATGATTTTCCTTTGCATTGTGAAATTGGCCATTTTGAAGCACTGTGTGTGTGTGTATATATATATAAATCACTGGTTGGGTGTGTCCTCTTTTTACCCAGATTGAATGTAATTAGGGGACAGTAACTGATCCCTAGCCAACCACCAACTTCCAGGCCAGTGATTAATTCATCTTTCTCCATCATACTGAAATCCAAAATAGAGGTTACCTTATATTGGGCCCAGAACTTTTGTGCTGGAAAATTATCTATCATTTTTTAGACACTCCTGTGATGTTTTTCTCCTGGCTGCATGGCAGCTCCAGCATATGTCTCCCCAATTGAAGTCCCTCATAACAACACAATTTTTCTTTCTACCCATTACCAACAGATGCTTCATCCTATTCTCTAATTTGATTCAGCGGTATGTTACGGACCCCTGCCAGTACCCCCTCCTGGGCTTTGTTAGTTAGCACACTGATATATGTACATGCAAGTTCCTGTGGTTCTGAGTTTTTAATAACTCTAAAACAAGGAATGGTGTCTTCAATGTAGAGTGCCACCCCCACCTCTTTTGCTTATGCTCTTTCCTAAACCGATTATAACCAGTGATTTTAATATTCCAGATGTGAATTGTCCCACCAGGTTCTTCTCATCAATGAGAATTTCCAATCCTCTTGCCTCTTATCCATACTTACAATGGCAGTATAAAATCAACTGAAAAAACTTCTTCTTCTCGTGTTCTTTGCCTCACCGGTTCAATTTGTCTGACACACTGAGTTTGTACCACATTTACCTTTCTTAACAATCTCCCCTTGGGCTGCTGATTTTAATGTCCTCCTGGTTGCTCCAGCTAGTCTCCAACTGAAAAGATTGGCCCTCCACCCCACATCTGTGGGATGCGTGCTGTCTCATTTGTACAGCTCCCTCCCTCACTTGAACAAGTCACAGTGTTCCACAAAACCACAACTTTCCGCTTCACACCAGTTGTACAGACAATGGTTCCATCCTGTATTTTCTGCCTTCACTTAGTCATGGAATTCGAAGGATCTCCTGTTCTTTAGCTCTCTCTCAAGATCCCTGAAGTCTTCAGTAATCTGTAGAGTCCCATATGATACCATGTCATTGATTCCAATGTGCATCATCACCAGTGGAGACTTGCTAGACGACTTCAGAATCCCACCCATTCTTACAATTATGTTTTGTAATTTTAGTCCAAGGCATTGCCAGTGGTGATTACTTGCGCTGGTGAAGAACCTCGCTTGGTAGATGTTTGCTTCATACTGCAAGGATGCCTATCAGGTGTGTCCCCTATAGCTTTATTTAATCTGTTCCTCCAAAGACAGGTTTCTTGGTAAGTGACTGAATATCTGAAAATTATTTTATACTTCTAGTGGTGTAGACAGCTTTCCTCTTGGTCACAAACCAACAAACCACATCCTTAGTTTCTATTGTTTCCAGTTCTCTTATGGTGATCTTTAGTCTTCCTGCATCTGTGACAATGATTTCAGAATATGGTTGTGCAAGAAGACTTCCTTTTCTCAGATTCACTGCAGTGTTGAAATTTGCACTTCCAGACCAAGTATCTTCTCAGCCAATATGCCCACCAGCTTATACTTCACGCACCAGAAATCTCTTCTGTCCTTCAGCAAGAAGGAAAGCATAGCACATGCAAGGCAGGTCACTTGACAGAGATGTCACCGGAAAGGCACATTATAGAGTCTTTATGCGGCTATTCTTGCTGCAGACTGATCACATGATAGGTTCAGAATGTCTGGCTCAAGTTAGCTGAGAATTGATCTTAGGCACACAACTTTAGATCTGTCGATGGGGTGGAAAGACCCAAATATACCTTTTATGAAATAACTTCACTAAAACCTTTAAAATACTATAGAATTGTAAACATCGTTATATAATTTGCATTGTAGCAGCACCTAAAGAGAGAAAGACCCTCAGCTGATGTACACTATCACCTCATTAAAGGCAATTTAGACAGCCGGGGGTCTGCCAAAGATATTCCAGTCAGGATGGAAGCTTCATTATGCTAAGCTCTGTACACTCACACAGGAGTTATGGCATGAATAGACAAGGCAGAGGAAGGGTTGATTATTCCCCTTTTACGGATGGAGAACTAACAAGTCTCTCTGCAATAACCCCCATGGGTTCCTTCCTCTGTTCATTCCTTCAGAGGAAAGAGGGGCTGCATTGGTAATTAAGGCCCTAGTCTGGGATTCAGGAGATCTACGCTCAATTCCTAGCTCAGCCGGAGATGCTCTATGCTTTGGCTTTGGTCAAGTCAGTTTCCATGTGCCCTGCTTCCTTATCTGGGGCAGTGTTTCCATTTCCGCTGGTGAAAATGACAAAAATTCACCTGCGACAAATGTGTAGGTTTTTTAAAAAAACAAAACGATTGAATCTCTGGTTTTGCCAAAGGGGAAAAAAATCTACAGGCTAAATGATGGGGAGACATTGCAGGGTTTCCAGCCAGTAGCAGGTGAGACCGGCACACACAGCCGAACAGATCCGGTATCCTATCCTGGCCACACCAGCCAGAATCCCACACACATTGTGGTCTCCCTCTTCTGACTCATGCAACGAATTGAGGCCAGGAGCTCAGGAACTCAGCCTTTGCTTCCCATCTGCCATGCTACCTTAGCCATGCAGCGCAGAATGTTGCTCACTTAGCATACGGCCACGGAGTCAGGTTAAAGAGAATCACATCAACTGTCTGTCTAGTCGAGCTGTGTCTTGCGTACTGTGCTATATCCCCCATTACCATGAGACATCAATCCTTTTCCCAGACCCTCTGGACACTTAGCAGTGCATTACATGGTGATAACAACTTGCTGTGAGTGTCTTTGTAATTATGTGCATCGGTGGGTTCAAAAGAAACTCCCATGTCACCTGCGCTCTGTGTTAAAGGCCTGATGTAACCTTACTGTGATGCGGTGTATAACTGATAATTAAGTGGCCACTAGTTACCATATAATTTAGCAGCAATTACCTGCTATGTAAGTGCTTTAACATAAATTATAACCATATTCATGAGCTTGTTGCTATCTGAAGGCCACAAGAATATGCTAATAGATTCATGAAGAAAGACACATCTTGTTAATTTTCACAGTCACAGCAACATCTTTAGTCTTGGATTTGAATATCCCATATTCCCATAAGTCTGGGTCCTACCTCCTTGCCTGCTCCTTATGATCTGAATGGGAAAATATTAAGATCTGAACAAGAACCTAAACACTGGAAGAATTACCTTGAAGTGGTACCAGGTCCTTAATGACAGCATTCCACTTGAAAACCCTTCAGTTCACAATTCACAGTCCAGGCCGCCACTTCCAGATGCTCCATTTCTTCACCAGCAGATTCCAAAAGTTTGTCATACACAGTAAGTGATAAATATGCCTAGTGCTATTGTCATTTAGATCAACATAGTTACCTAAATGGATGAACAGTCAAACTACTACTCTTGAGTAGAAACATCGGGTTTCTCCTATTCACGGTGCTTCTTATAAATATAATAACTGAAAAACCGGCAAGCGAACAGGCACTGAGAGAATTCTTACTAGTGCCAAGAAGAAAAAGAGGGTCATCAAATTACAGTGCTGTCACTTTATTGTAATGCTGCATTTTAAATAGACTTGCTTTTTCAGTACAATAGCATATGTTCTATCAACTCGAACAGGAATAATATGCTGTAAGATACAAGGTCAAAAGCCTCACAGTGACTCATAAAGAAGCACTTTATTTGATGTACCAAACATTTCAATCAAATTATTATTAACAAAAAATGAAAAGAAAAGAAAGAAAGGAAAATATACATAAATTGCAACATTATCTACCATGGTGTTGATGCTTTGATGAGGGCAGTAAAGACTTAGATTATTTTTCTCTCCAGTGTAATAAAATAATGATTTGGTCCTAATTTGGAGAAAGGTTTATATTACACACACGCACACACAGGAACTGCTGATATCCTGAGGTTTTGAAAATTGTGGGTAATCCAGCCTGAAGCTCTGAGATGAAGCCTCTGATTGACAGCTCTGCTCTGCACACGCAATGGAACTTTCTATCCTAAGGATACAGCTTGTCAGTGCAGGAGACTGAGTTTCCCCTGAGTCCCATCCCAGGCACTGAAACGACCACCTCTAGGAACTATGAGACCATCAGAAATCTCCCCACCTTCCGCTCCAAGTGCCACGTGTACTTCTCCAGCCTGGTTTCTCTGCCCTTTTAAAAAGTAAACCCTACCAAAACAACCCACTCCACTTTACACACAAGAGAATGGAGACAGAGAATGAACACCAGAGCAGCTGTTAGTCACACCGCTAACTGCATGATCAGAAGGTGCTCAGATCCTGTGGTGATCAGGTTGTTATAAGAACCTGACTAGACTAACCTAGACTAGACAGCTTGGCAGGACATGTACTGCTTTGCTATGAAACGACTCAGAAAATGTAATTATAATAAACAAGGCAAACTTCACATAACTAAATCTGCTTGCTAACCAAGTGAGCCACTGGACTATTGAAAAGCACCACAAAATCCAAACTATTGAAGGAACCAGACTGGAAATCTGGAATTGTTAAGGCAAGAGAGAGACAGCATTTTGAAGTATGTTGCTTCCTTGAGTCCCTACATTACCCAAGTTCCACGTAAATTTGATGTCCCCTCCCTTTCACTGCTGAAACTGGTTTACATCAGAAAGAAAGACTCTAGAAGCTGAGGTTACAGAAAAAGCCACTCACACTAAAATCGGGCTGATTGCAAAATGCTGCATGCAACATTTTCCCATTAGAAAATGGGGTTTGTCCAAACTGGGTTTTTCTGTTGGAGAAGATGGATTTGGGCAGAATTTTACTTCAGGAAAATCAAACAAAACATTTCATTTTAGATCAGGTTGACAGCAACCTCTGCTTCCTCCTGAGCTGCCATGGCAGCTGAGCCATAATGAGAGACCTTGGTGCAGCCCGGGAGATGGAGGCTGGCTGGAGAGCAAGGCCCGCAAGGGAGAACGAAGACTAGAGGGAACCATAACTACGACTTCCATGAGGCACCAAGGTAGCTCGAGCAGAGGCAGAGAGTTGATCTGAAATGAAATGTTTTGCATTTTCCAAAATCAAAATTTCTCAGAACTTCCTCTCGATTTGGGATTAATACAAATGTAAAAATATCAGAATTTCCTGCCAGTTGGAAATTTCAGTTTACAGTCAGCTCAATGCTAAAGAAAGGAAATGTTGCCTGAATGAATAATTTTGTGTGTGTGTCTTCCATTTTGGGTCATTGTCTCACATCTGGGCCTTGGCAATTTGAGAACTAAAGCTGGCAGAGAAGAGAAGAGTCCAGGGGATATTTAGGCAATCAGATTTATCTCCACATGCTAGAAATAATTCACTCTTAATTGGAGAATTCATCCCAAAGCTCTGCCTCCTCATGAGTTTTTTTCAGCTGGATTTGCACACATGGCAAAATCTACCAGAAGTGGTGAGATAATTGGTAGATAAGATATGTGAACAGATAGATTAGATGTACATTATCTGTGCTTTCCATCTTCTTGTTTTCAAAGTAATCTCCTTTGGAATCCCTCAGTGACACTTTGGCTCTGTGTATTTATTAACCTTTCTTCAGATGGAGGATTCAACTATGTGTCTGTGAAGCACAAAAAGGAAACAACATGGAATAATTTACACAAGAAACACAGGAATTGTCAGAGTGGATCAGACAATAAGCCCCGTATTCTGTCTCCAACCATGGCCAGGACCAAATGCTGCAGGGGAAAGGTGCAAGAGACCCTGAATTGGGAGGATGCTCCGTTTCCTACTGACCCCCTTTAGCTAGAGATTAGCTTGTGGCCCAAAGCAGGAGGCTTTAGATTGGTGCCAGTAGTCTTGCTTTATTATTAGGAATCCTGGCAATTGTGACACTGGATGTCCTCACTATTTTGTGAATCCTGCTTAGTTTTTGGCCCCAATGTTATCATGTGGCAATAAGTTCTGCATGATAATTATTCATTTTGTAAAAAAATAATCATTTATTTGTATCAGGTTCACATTTGTGGCGTTCCTTGTCACTATTCTGGTTGCCCTGATTTTCCCCTCCCCGATGGTATATAATACCTTCAGTGACACTAATATCTCCTTAGGGTTATGACCCTTATAACTTTAGAAACCAACCAACTGAAGATGACCTTGCTCAGAGAGGGGTTTTTTCCTGAGCTCTCCCAGCCTCTCAGTGTAAACAGAGCTGCATTTGTGTTGATTTCCATGATGTATAAACCTGTGTCCCTGCCCAGATTCAACCTGGGATAATAATTACTTTGTGAGTTACAAGACAGCAAAATTGCTTCAACCTAAAGTTGTCACTGGGCAGAATAAAGTATGGCGGCCCCGCAAATTAAACCATGTTGGTAAACTCTTAAGAGGGCTCCATAATGGGCTAGGTTCTGACAGCTTATTAACTGATGTTTATGAGAGGTCCTGCCATGGGCAAAGCTTAACTGCAGGAAACAAACATAAAGAGCTTTCCCCTGTTCTTTGTAACTACTTCTGCAAAAAGCCATTTGCGATACGGCTCTCTGGAATACAATTAATCCCCGTAAACTTCATAGGCAAACAAATTCTAGTATCATCATTTTAAAAAGGGACCCTAGTTTGCTATTCTCTCTTTGTTTTGGCTCCCACCGTACTTTCAAGTTATGATGCTGAATCTATATATACAAAAGATTTGCTCTCGAGCTATTATTGATAATTCAATGAGAATTCAGTGCCGTGGTTTAATGCACGTTGACTCGTGACCCTGTTCTCCTATCCTTTTCCTCCCATTCTTTGCAACAGCATTGTGGGCTTGGGAGCTTGGGCTGGGATGCCATTCAAACAGCAAAGCATCAGGCACTGTGCCCACAGTTCTGTTGCAGCTTGAAACACAAAGCCTCCACTTCATGGGTCACTCGAGCTGAGCCGGGCTGTATCCATTGTGCAGGTTCCTCAGAGTCTGGAAATGAGATAAACAGCTCCATTTAAAATGGGGGGAGGGGCGCCTCCTTCCCATGAAGGGTTTGTTGTGATGACTCGTTATTGACGGAGACAAGAAATGTGATTGACTTGCTGAGAAATGTCTTTGGCCCCCATGTTGGCAGGCTCAGCAGGTCCAGGCCATAGAGACACAACTCCCCAATTCATCCAAGAGGCAAATTCTTCCAGGTCAGGGTGGAGGCTCTCAGAAGGGTAGAGGAAATTCATGCTGCACCTGCTCCCTGAGGTGGGTAATTAGAGGGAGTCTAGGACAGGAAATTTGACACCCCTCATCAGCACAAAAGGCCGTTTAAAAAGAAATAAAAACATAGTGAGAAACTTTGGAGCAGCACAGATGTAAGCCTGGTCCACGTGGTCTGAGCAAGACTGGCGTATAGTGTCTGTGCAGGCGTGGCCCAGAGGATCCATGCGGTTCCAAGCCATACAGTAAGCACTGACCTGGCTTACAGTAGCCTTCTGCCTTAGCAAAAACATTTCCCCTTCGTAGGGGAACTGAGTGGAACGTCTTCTGCTTTGAGGCTCTTTTCATCAATTAGCTAAACCCATTTTGCTTCTTCTTGTGGTTGTATTGATTATGAATATCCTGTGCCTTAGAGATAGAAACCACCTCCCCCACTTTTTCCCCCTGTGCTTTCTCATATTGGCTCGTAATGCGACGAGACTATTGATGAATGGCCTGGTGGGAAATCAATAAAAGCACTGACGTGTCATGGCCCCAAGATTAATGAAATGGACTTGGGCCAGAGAACTTTCTTTCAGCTGCATGGCCAGCCCACGGTGCTTGTCAGCTCGTGTTTCAGAGACTGCAACTGCAGATTGGACTCACAAGTCATCCTTTAAAGGAAAATTTTCCTGAATTCTGGCCCCAGAGCTGGCCCCTAGTACCAGCCCACCCCAGGTCTAAATCAGAGACGACTGTAAGTATTGGGGAAAGTACTTTTCTAAGTACAGGCAGGAGCAGAACACAACGTGGGTTAGACATTAGGCCCCAAAACACAATTGTCATTGATTGCTTCTACTAGGGCAGCAGTTCTATTTTTTCATCGTAGTTAATTTCTCGGGGAGGGAGTGGCTTGCTTTTATATTAACCCATCACATCAGTCTCAGATGTGGCCCCAGTTATTGAGATCTTCTACCAGCTCAGAGAGACCTTCTCTCCCCCAGTATGATACTATTGCAACTGTAGCCAGTGAGGGGGCTGGCTTCAGGGCATTTTTCACGCTGCAGCCTCAGTGCTAGAATGCTCTTCCTTCCTGTGGTCCATCAGAGCCTGAATATGCCAGTTTTCAGCAGCATGATACTTTCATTGTTTGCATGCACCTCACTGCAATGAATTGCCATTTCCTCCTGTCTCCAACTGGCCAACATTCTCAGCCTTCATCACCCGCCTGCTCTATTTTCAGACAAGCCCCTCATGGTTTCTCTCAGGCTGCCCTCACCCTTGGGAGGAACGTCACAAACACCCACAAAGCCACCTCATTATCTTCCTGCAAATCCACCCTGAATGCCCTGCTTTGCAATGATACCAACACAATATTTGACAATGGCTAGCCTGCTGGTGTGCTGAGACTACAACCCGTATGTCCCTTGTGTTCCCCATGCCCCGGCCCCCTTTCTGTATCTACCTCTTGTCTTATCCTTAGGTTTTGTCTTCATCGACACAAAGGTGTTCTGGTTTGGTTTATTTACAGCGAGGTAAACAAACACACGATAATTATCGCACTGTAAAATCCAGAGCGAAGACAAATGGAGCATTTACCGTGAGGTAGGTAGGTCAAGTTGGCACTATTTGCACATCCAGTGTTTAGCTCTCCTACTTTCTCTGGTGGTAAAACTAAAGTGCCTTGTCTCCACTGTTTTTACAGCAGGAGAACTAGCATGCATGTGATATCCAGAGGTAGAAAACATCTCATTTGGTGTGTGACGACACAGCCTTAGACTGCAAGCTCTGTGGGACGGGGACCACTGTTTTGTTCTGTACAGTGCCCAGCACAAAGGGGTCCTGGCCCATCATGAGGCCTCCCAGGAGCTACCACAATGCAAATAATAATAAAGTCCTGCTGAGCTAGCTGCCCCAGTGGCTGTGCTTCTTTGCATATGGGTCAGAAAAGTTGTTTTGAGACAATCTGCTGTGGAAAACCAAGAGATGGGCCCTGAAAGAGTTAGGGAAAATAAAATATCGGGCCTCTGTGTAAGTCCAGAAGAATCAGTTGCCTGTGTGAAAAGGCTGCAATATGTATTCCAAAAATACATGAACTACCAGAAGCAAACAGTAATATGACTGAGAAGTGGTTTGACAGCCAATGAAGGGTTAAACAGTGGCATCCTCCAATCACTAACCACAGGAAATGTGCCTTGAAAGTTTTAGACTCCAAGACCGTTCGTACCTTTGTGGCTTTGAAAGGAAGGGAGGAGAAGCAATCTGCATTTTGAACAGCCCACAGAAGAGAAGCCCAGCTTGAGACAAACCAGATAATCAAGACAAAATTTCCACTGTGGATGTTTGTCTGATAATCTGAAGAAGAAAGAATGTTTATTCCCTGGCCTCTCCCCTGAAATGGTTGGAGGCATTCCAAAGATGCAAGATGGACCTGAAACAAAGCCAAAATGAAGTGAGTAAATTAGCAGAGTGGATTTCCTTTAAAAAAGAATCTATGCTGTTATGATTCTGACTGGCAGAGGATAATGCTATAATGAAAGAGTCAGTGGATCAAAGCTAGCATAAGAATAACTGTAAGAACCTTCCTCTACCAGGAGGTGGCTCAAAGCTTGCAAAGTGAGACAGCTGTGTTCCTTTTCCTGGACCTCTAGCGTGCAATGATTACAGGTAGCACTACTCATAAATTACCTCCTGATGGAACGTCTTAAAAAGATGACCAAGGTTCATCAGAGCAGAATCAACTCCAATACAGTCATAGTGGGCAGGTACTACCCAAGGCTTGAAAGGCCCAGATGATTAGGACTGAAGCGGGGCTGGTATTCTGGAGACCTCGTAATGTGAATCTGTAACTCGGATTCAAAGATCAGGGCAGAGGGCGAGAGGGAGGAGGGGAGCATGGTTTTGATTGGGATGGGATCCTGGTCTGCAACTCAGGAAAATCCTGGCTCTGCCACTGATTTACTATGTGACCTTGGATAAGGGCAAGTCCTGGGGCTCTGTTTCCTGTAAACCATCCAGGGCAGAGACTGGTGCTTACAATGAGTTTGTAGAGTGCCTAGTACCACAAAGCCATGAAGCTTGCTGAGGCCTCTGGGTGCTTCATGAAAAATAATAATAAGAGAGAGAGACAGAGAGAGAGAGTCAGAGGGACGTGTGCTTAGAATTCCCTTCTGGAGTCCAGGGCCTTGTCTACAATGGATTTTTTAGCTGCCAGCACAGCCCTAGGATGGACAATGTTTAAACTGGTGCTGTGCAGCTTGCGCTCACGCTTAGTGTCTCCACTTCCTTGTGACTTGAGCATCTGGAGATGGAGAATATCTTATTGCCCTTATGTAAATCCATGATGCGCCCACATCTTGAATACTGCACACAGACGTGCTCTCCTCATCTCAAAAAGGATATACTGGCTTTAGAAAAGGTTCAGAGAAGGGCAACTAAAATGATTAGGGGTTTGGAACAGGTTCCATATGAGGAGAAATTATAAGAGGCTAGGACTTTTTAGATTGGAAAAGAGAAGACTAAGGGGGGATATGATAGAGGTATATAAAATTATGAATGGTCTGGAGAAAGTGAAAAAGAAAGTTATTTACTTGTTCCCATAATAGAAGAACTAGGGGCCACCAAATGAAATTAATGGGCAGCAGGTTTAAAACAAATAAAAGGAAGTTCTTCTTCACACAGCGCACAGTTAACCTGTGGAACTCCTTGCCTGAGGAGGTTGTGAAGGCTAGGAATAACAAGATTTAAAAGAAAACTGGATAAATTCACGGAGGTTATGTCTATTAATTGCTATTAGCCAGGGTGGGTAAGGAATGGTGTCTCTAGCCTCTGTTTGTCAGAGGGGGGTGATGGATGGCAGGAGAGAGATCACTTGATCATTACCTGTTAGGGTCACTCATTCGGGGCACCTGGCATTGGTCACTGTCAGTAGAGAAGATACTGGGCTGGATGGATCTTTGGTCTGATCCAGTCTGGCCATTCTTATGGTTGTTCTTAGGTTTAAGCTGGCAGCATATCAAGGGCATGTAGAGATTGTGCCCATGGCTCAGTGAGTGGAGACAAGCAGATCTGCAGAATGAAGACGATATCATGGAGTATCACAGTTTGTTTTCCAGGTCAGGTGCTGGAACTCGGTCGTGCTGGCTTCTTGGTGCCGGTTAGCAGAACACGTTGACGTTCCTACCCCCTCAGGGACTGCTCACATCCATTCTTTGCATGGTTGGTAAAGCTGGCATTATACATCCGTTAAGCTCTGAATTATGGTGAGAGCAACCTGTGTTGATGCATCGAACAACAGCTTAGCTAGAGATAGCAGCAGCTGAACACTAGCTTTGCTTGAGAGTTTCAACCCATTTCGCTCAGTACACTTCCTTCCATTATCAGTTTAGTATTGTTGATTAGAATTGGTGTTTTTTTCCTGGCTAGCTGAGATCCTTAATAATAGCCTTGTTTTCTTTGCTTCATCTTAGCTGTTTGTTAACCCTTAAATAGTTAACCCTTCCTGTCGTGATTTCAACAGAAAAAGAGGTGAACTGAAAATATTTGCCCTCTTAGCTCCATAGCCACTCCTCATTCGCTACCAATGTTACCCACTAGCACTTTCCAGGATAAAGCTAATTCCTGGGTTTGATTCCTGCTTCCTTGAAGAAATTACTGGTGTTGGCAAATCATCATTTTTACTGCAATATTCCCAGTATTTGGTGTTTTTTTTAAAGGCTCAGCTGCTGAAGGTTTGGGATTAGGAGAGAATCTCAGAATTCATTTTTTAAAAAGGGGGGGGGGGATATTTCTGGTTGGGGAGAAAATCTTGAAAACATGACCCAAGTGCAAGCTAAAGGCTCAAAAACCACAAGACAAAGTCAAAGAACCTGTTGAGACCTGTATGCAGATGCCCAAGCACTCAACGTTCTGACAGAGGAAGTGTTTCCAGGATCAGATCCGAAAAGAAATTAAGTACAGCCAAAGAGCTACCAAGCATCATTTTCTAGGACTTATCTGCTCATTCATAGATTGCAATGCCAGAAGAGACCATTGTGATCATCTAATCTGACCGCCTGCATAACACCGGCCAGAGAGCTTCCCCTTGATTATCCTGAACTATCCACCCACAGGGCCGTCTGGAGCTGGTTTCCTTTTGACCATATCGATGACTATCTTCCACGACAGCCAAAGTGATAGGCCTCTGAACAGCTTCTCTCCTATTCCCACAAGCTCATAATAACCATACCTCTTGGAATAAGACTGACCAACTCACTTAGTTTCCTGCAGCCACTCCTGTGGGCTTACATACGAGACTTGGACTGAGGAAGTGTTTATCACAGCAGGGTGTGCGATAAGGAAGTGCAAGGTGATATGCAAAACCTTTTAAATCAAGGATTCCATCGTCATCTTTAGAAATAATGAAAGCTCTGTTAGATAATCTAGGTAGGTATTATACCCATTTCATAGATGGGTGAACAGAGTGGTTATGTGACTTCTCAGTAACACAGAGTGGCAGAAGCAGGAATAGAACTCCAGGAGTTCTGCCTGCCAGTCCCCTGCTCTAACTACTAGATCACTTCACAGTGGCAAGTGTAATCCATTACTATGCAATGGCCTCAAGGCATAAAATGACTTTAAAATTATAATAAAATATATTAAATTTTATTAAATAAAATATTATAAAATTATCCACCCAAAATGTTACATTTCTCAGTTCAAAGAGGTCCATAGAAAATACATTGAGTAATCCTCTTCCTGCCGCACACACTTTACAAACTGCCATGATATATATTTATACCATTTTGATTTTACGTCTCCAAATAGCCACCTGCATAAATTATACACATTTGGAAAATTGTGCAAACACATATTGCCATGGCTGGCTATGGCAGCTCCTTTCTCTGATACAGTACAATAAATAATACATGTTTTCAAAATTACCTGAATATGTATTTCCCAATTTGCATGCGCCTTTGCAGTGCTGCTTCCATAAACATTAAGAAGAGCTCTCTTCCCTGCTAGGGTTTTCATTGCTTATTAAAGAAAAAAAATCAAAGCACAAAGCATATGTCCATATAATAAGACTTTGCCTTTAACTCCTCCCTACCCCAAAGCAAAGAAAGTCTCTATCAAACTGAAATACAGTCAGCCCAGACCCAAGAGAGTGGGCTGAGAACTGCAGGGCTCCGTGGACCATGTGTGATCTTGGGAATAGTGATGCTCATTTAACCGGGCACTGGAAACTCACGTTTAGCCTTGCTTTACCCATTACTGAATTCAATGGGATTGCACAAGAGCTCAGTCAGGGTGGAATCTGGCTCTGGTTTTCTGGAGACTGGTAAAAGTCAGTGTCCACAAGCAGGATGCAGGGTCTGTGCAATTGCTTACACCAGACAGTTTCCCTGGCACATTTGCCACATTAATCCCCACCAAGCCTACTAAATTCTTTTTTCTGACAGACTACACCCCTCTGCCTCTTCCTTCTACTCAAAGAGAGCTGGAAAATTTCCCTGCCTCAGGTGTTTGTGATCTCAAAGGCTGTTGCCAAGGAAACACCACATCCTGAGACTAGAGTTTGGCAAGTAAAAGAAGAGGGGGCTGGTTTGGGTTTGGTGCCTGGTTGTTTTGTTTGTTTGGATTTTATCCTGTGCAAAGACGTATTTGCACTTTTTAAACCTTCTATGCATTGTTTTGGGGTGTAGAGCACAGCTTCCCACCCAATGGTTGTCAATGGGACTGCTCACCTGCTCAAAGCTAAGCACATGCTTAAGAGCATGGCGGCACTGAGACCACGAAGGACCTTGCTGTGGTAAACATCACCCTTAATGAGTCAGAATCTGACATGCTTTAAAGTTTTCTTCTCAACAAGAAAAAACCCCCAGCTTTGTTTGATGCTTTCAAATGGCTATGACGGGTCATTTGAGCTGTACATAGCAACAAAATACTTATGTGATACATTCCAAGGGTCAGCTTCTGCTTTCAGGAACCAGCTTATCAAATCTATAATGTGTATGGGAACAGAGTGTATAATTAGAAGGAAATGGTTGTAATCAACTACTGAGTAGTAAGAAATAGCTACTGTTAACTATGGATCAACGAGGCCACTTCTACAAACTGGGAAAGAAGTTGCAGCATGGCAAGGTACTTTGACATCACCAGAAAGGAGCTTGGTCTTTCCTAAAGTCATTTTAAGAAGCCTCTTCTGCAGAACTAAAAGGATAAACCAACCCGTAAACAAGAGGAAGCTGAATTCTTGTACCTTTTCGAGTGTAAACAAGCCTTGAATGTGTGACTTTAAAGTAGATCATGGCTGGTGTGGAGAAAGTGAAGAAAGAAGAGTTATTTACCTCTTCACAAAACACAGAAACCAGGGGTCACCCAATGATATTAATGGGCAGCAGGTTTAAAAGAAACAAAAGAAGTACTTTGTACAATGCTGCTTCCAGTCAACCAGTGGAACTCATTGCCGGGGGACGCAGGTCAAAAACATAACTGGATTTAAAAAAGAAGTAGGTCAGTTCATTGAGGATAGGCTGATCAGTGGCTATTAGCCGAGGTGATCAGGGATGCAAGCCCCTGCTCTGGATGTGTGAAGCCTGTGACTGCCAGATGGTGGGACTGGATGACAGATGGTCCTTCCCCCTGAAGCATCTGGCACTGGTCACTTGCAGAAAACAACCTTTGGGGCTCGGTGGACCATTGGTCTGAGTGAATATGGCTGTTCCTATGTCGAATGGAGCTCTCCTGAAACCCATGCTTTCATCACAAGACAATCTCATTCCTGAGAGTGAAGTGGGTCAGTGAGTTATTTTGCTCATGGTGCCAGCCCTACCCTGCACAGTAACGGAAGAGAATGGGCCATATTCTCCAGGGCAGGTCCACATTTTGCACTACACCAGTGCAGTAGAATCTGCCCATAAAACCACTTATGCAGCTCAGGGAGGAGCCATCTCCCCTCCCACACCCATTCAGTGTCAGAATGCTCCCCCAGCAGCCACAGGAGCTTGTATGCAGCGCCAGATCAACCTGTTGCAGGCAGAGCAGGCAAATGGAGCCAGAGAGGGAAAGGCGATGAGGTTGTGAGGCCAGTCTGCTGCACTGATCCTGGGCTACGTCTCGTGGCTGTTACAGCACAGCCTTGGAGTGGCACTAACATGTCACTGGGGCAACACACACCCCAGGACCAGGCCTTGCACCTTCATACAGTGTCCTCACACTGCAGGTTGGCAGCCAGTGAGGATCTGGGCACCCACACTCTGCCTGTCAGAATACGTCCATCTCCTCTGGCCCTTCATAGCCATCTTCCAATTACCTTCCAATAAAGAGAAACGAGACAGGATGTGAGTGGTAAATTATTCTGTGCATTTAGAATTCTTGATGAATGTCACATTATTTTAATAATATTAATTATTCATTGATCCATTAAGCATGTGCATAACTGAGGAGAAGTCTCTCCAGCTGGGAGGAAGAGCTGGAGAGTTTGAGAGTGTTTATTTATGGCTGGGCCATGGGGAACTATTTCAGGGATTTCCATTCTGTCCCATTCCAGGGTGCAATCCAGACCGGTCAGGGGTTGTGTCACTACCTGCCCTGCACCCTGGGGTGCCTCACAATGCTTTGGTGCTGTAGCTGCCTTCCTGGGGTGCTCACAAGCAGCAGGGAGGTCACACCCTGTCTATGGAAAGTCACATCTCTGGACCAGCAACATTGACCCCAGCAGCCTGTCAGCAACACAGCAGCCAACGCACTCTGGCTTCCAGCAGCCTTGATTACCACTTGCAGGGTAACCCCAACATCCTCCCTGTCCCAGATTTTCCCAAAAAGCATGTGTCTTGCACCATCCAGCCCTCTCCTGGACAGTTCAGATATTAAAAGTCCTTTGCCCCTGATCAGTCTGTTCCTGGCTCCCTCCATTGCTAAAGAACAGTCACTTGATTGTCAATTGCCAAGATGACAGCTTAGCTGGAGGTGTCAGCTTGTCCTTTTGCTTTGAGAAACAGGTTTGGCTCCTCCCCGGACTTGTCTGATAATTTCAGCGAACAGTGTGTCAGTAACTCTTAATGTGCATTTCATACAAACAGTGCACAGGAATACGGATGACCAGTGTGTTAGTTAACAAATGATACCCCCCAAGGCATGTTCTGTATAAGGAGGATTCTGATGACAGGGTGCAGGGTTGTGAATATCGGGGTGCATTCCATTCCACATTCCCTGGCTTCACATCCCCTCAGCTTCCCCAGCTGCTACAAAAGAAGAGGTGCTGATCAAGAACTACAAAGAGATGCTGATTTTCCTGTGTCTTCCCCATCCCTTGAAATTAGACTGGACTAGAGCATGGAAGTTTCCCCAGGAAACCGTTTCCATTAGGACAGGCTAGAAAATCATGGGACTTTGCTCTTCTCTTGCAGTTTTCTGCGGGGCTGGGGGGTCTCAGTTCATTTTACAAATTTTAATGAACAAAACCTCTCAAAACACCATTGTCTGTCCCACTTTCAATGACAGCACAGTATCGGTGTAATGGAATACACATGATTCCATGAGGTCATACAGAAACTCAACAGCACAGCCAAGGATGGAGTGCAGGAGTCCTGAATCCCAGTTGCTAGCCACTACCCTGTACTTCTTCACTAAACTGTACTTTCTAGCCCTATTTGCCATTATTCCACATCATAGTCTTTCTCCCTTTTCAGCTCCCAGTTGGTGGGACGCATGCTTCCAGCTTATGTAGCTCTAGTCTCACCCCTTCTCATGTGACATGAAATTAGATACTTCTTTAGGAGGAGAGTTTCAAAGGAGCCTAAGGGACTTAGGAACACCACTCCATCTGATGGTCAGTAGGAGTTGGGAACCTACCTCCCGTAGATCCTTTTGAAAAATCTTCCTCCTGAATTCTAGTGCACTTAAATACATTGTTAAGGGAGGTGCATGTATGGAGCCAGCATCTGCTTTCAAAGTGGTCCAAATCTGGAGTGACTCCCTTAAACTCTGATAAATGCTGTGCAATCAATTAATGGGGAAGAACATAGGGGATTCCCACGTTAAAACACTGGCAGCATATCACTCCCCTTTAGCACTGATTTAGCAAAGCACTGAAGCATGAACTTAAGGCTAGGCATGTTTTTAAACCCCCTCAATCAGGGCTTTAATTACTTGACAATGTTGGGGGATGAGGAACCTAAGAGACCATGGACAGGTTTCTTTGTGCATCCAGAAAAATGATCCTGGGACAAATTAGTCTTTTAGTTGCACTCACCCAACCCCAGCTGGCCTCAGTGGGTAGCTGCAGGTAGGATTTGCATGCAGGACTCTCATCTTTAAACAGGCCTGCACCTGCAGAAGCAGAGCAATTACTGCAGCCTGGTTTGAGCATCGCTTATTGACTGAAGGAGCAGGACTGGAGCCTGCACAGTTGCTGCGGTGCTGTTTCTAAGACCAGCAGTCGCCGCAGCCACGTATCTACTGCTGCTGACTCTGGAACATGGGAAATTCAGTTCTGTAATTCCACCAGTCTTGGTGGGGGCTTAAAAACCGCCAGGTACAAAACTCCCCCCATTATATGCAAAATAAATGGAAGCATTGAAAAAACAACCTGGGCGCTGGAAAGAGGGGAGGGTACGGTAGAGGGAATGAGCGGGCATGTGTGTAAAAGACAGATAAGAAAGCAAATCCAAGCTGGCTTCGTTATCAGCCCTTTCTATTTCTCCAGTGAGAACATGTAATTTTGTGCTGTAATAGCAAGGCTGGAGTGATGCTGTCATATGGGAATGATACTGCTATAGCTTTCCTCGGGATAAGTCTTTAAAATGGGAAACCTGGAATCTTCTCTAGTTACCCCTAGTTTGCCCAGCACTTGTCTTAGCACCCCCTTTTCTACAGCACACCACTTTCTGAAGCACATCACTGAGCTAAATAATAATAGCATCCTTTGCATTTTTGAGAGCACTTCACAAATATTCTCATTTACTTTGCAGTACTTTGAGTTAGGCAAATACCATCCAAGTTTGTGCACATGGAGCATCTGAAGCAGAGAGGTTAAGGGATTTACCTGTAGACACAGAGGGAAATATTGCCAGAATCTAGGCCACAGTTCAGCAAAGCATTTAAGCATGTGCTTCAGTTGATCCTTATTCAGAAATCAGGTATGTGCATGGTTACCTTTAAGCACATGGTATGACTCCAGTTAAGTCAGTGGCAAAACTACAAGTGACTTCAGCAGCGACAGGACTTTACTCACAGGACTTAATTATGTGATTAAGTGCTTTGCTGAACAGGGATGGACTGATGAGAAAGGGCCCAAGATTAGAAAACAGGAACTTCTGATCCTCATTACTCTGCTCATACCACTAAACCATACCACTCTGGATGAAATTCTCTCACAGCGGTATGCACACAGGAATGAGAATTATTACGAGAAGCACTATCACCGCAAACTCTTTCTCCTATTATAGTATTTTACCCTAGCAAGAACTAGACCAAAGCTGAAAAACATCTCCCATTACATACCCTGATTTTCACTTGGCCATAATTGTCTGAAAAATCCCCCAGTGGACTTAAACTTTCCATGACTGAGGTCTCCACATCATTGTTTTGCGTTGGAAAGTTAGTGGAGAATCTGTTCAGGCATTCCTGAACAAGCGAAGCATGAAAATACTGTATATAACAAACATACATACAAAATATAGCATAGATGGGCTTCTAAATTCCATACCTCACATATGACTAGATCAATAGGGAATGTAAATGTAAATAGGGAATGTAAACATGGCACTTGTCTGAGGGTTACTAAGAGAGGCCGGGGCAAAATATTAAAAACAAAATACAAAACAACCTGCCAAATTCTCACTTTGCTTTTTTTAAGAAAAAGGAAAAATAAAGTTTAAGTGATTAAGAATTATTTTTGTTGCATAAGTAGTACAAAGGTCCTGATTCAGCAAAGCACATGTTTAATGTTAAGTGTGTGCTTAATTCCCATTCATAGAATCATTACACATCACAATTTATTAAATGTATGCACCTTGGAATGTTATGTGAGTTTCTTATTCAAGACAATTTTATAATACACCTACTAGCAGGAGCAGAATTAAGCTTGCAAATTCAGGCTTAAAGCTGTATTTCCTGATTTTGTATACATGCCAAGTATATGAATACATAATGAAGGATTTTTGCATAAAATTATGTGATAGGTAGATACAGAAATAGATATTACTGAAATAGATGCAGACTTGTGAGATTACAGAGGTGTTTATTTTATAACTCAGAATTCCAAAAGTGAAGTTAAAATTCTAACATCCTATAAAATAGCTTTTCTAAATACGTAGTAACTTCCCTTGTTCTGAAAAGAACAATGCAGTGCATTTAGAAACATTGGCATTTCGTTCTTTTAAAAAACCACGAGATGCATACAGGTAGTAGTTCATTTTTAATGATGCCCTTTGGATAGTAGCTCTACCTTGTTACCATTTTGAACATTCCATTTCATCTATGAAAAATAACACTTTCAGCTCAGCTCTTCAAGTTCCGCCACTTTTGACTGACAGCAGGAAATTGAACTGCAGTAAGCACACATTAGAAAATCTGATAAATATTGTTTGGAAATATAATTGAGGTTTAACCGAAGCATGAGTTTTTCACTCCAAGGTAAAAGTTCCTCCTGTTATTTATCAGAAATAGATTTACTGTTACAAACAAGGATGACAATTAAGATAAATGATGACCTAAGTTGTGCTTTTTCTTGTAACCTGTAGCACCTTACAGCATGCATGTCTGTAGATACAGCTGGGTGAACCCTCTGAACTTAATGTCTAATTGATTCAATATTTGCCCACATTTCCAGGTCTAGAAGTGAACTAAAGGATGGGTATTTAATCATTTTGCTTGATTTGAAATGATTGGAGGAATATTTTATCTAAGCTCATGAACAACCTACAGGCTACCAAGTTCAGCTCGGGCATGTCTACACCACAGTCATAGGGTGTGGTTGCAGCTGAGGTAGACATACCTGAACTAACTTTAATCCAGCTCGCTCAGGAACTGGTAGCAGTTAACTCATGGCAGCATGAACTTCAGAGGCTAGCTGCAAAGGTAATTACCAAGGTTTAGGGCAGGTTTGTCGAGCCTGCACTGAATTGTGTGCAGCTGTGCCTTAGCTGCTCCAGCACCCAAGCTAGCCACATTAACATTGGTTCAAATACATAGATACCAGTCAAATTTGAGAATGGCAAGTTTAACTTGCAGCTGATTTGAGGGGGGATTTGATAGCTGCTTTCAACTCCCTGACGTGGGGTTCCAAAGAGGATGGATCTAGACTGTTCTCAGTGGTACCAGATGACAGAACAAGGAGTAATGGTCTCAAGTTGCAGTGGGGAAGGTTTAGGTTGGATATTAGGAAAAACTTTTTCACTCGGAGGGTGGTGAAGCACTGGAATGGGTTCCCTGGGGAGGTGATGGAATCTCCTTCCTTAGAGGTTTTTAAGACCCAGCTTGACAAAGCCCTGGCTGGGATGATTTAGTTGGGGATTGAGCAGGGGGTTGGACTAGAGGTTCCTTCCAACCCTGACATTCTCTGATTTGGAATTGGTGACCTAGAGAAGAGCAGCTATGCATTCTGCTACCACATCCTGATGGTGGCCATTTCCATTTTCAGAACTATTTTTAAGATCTGGCACCATTTCCTCTAAGTCCTCTTGGAAAGGGTGTCCCACCCAGCCCTGGAAGTTTCTACATCAGTATACTTCATGCACCAGTCTCAAGATCTCAGAACCCAATAGTACCTGACTAGTATCACAAGGGAGATCCAGGAACTGACTTCCCATTGTCATGCACCGGGTGTCATAATTTACATCAGATCAGAGTGGATGTAAAATACTACCAAGATGAAATGAAATGGCAGCTGATATCTACAGTCTCCCTGGCATAGATGACTACACAAAATGCGGAGCAATGAGAATTCGACCCACTTGCCTAGTTTCCTAGAGCTAACCATACTACCATGCATGTATAAGACACAAATGGGTATGTTCTTACAGATATCCTTTGTCCTTAGATATTATGAGGAATGAGGATCATGGAGGCAGGATAAGCCAGGCAAAAACAGTCATACTTGCTGCTGAATGTATTACTTGCCTGAGTGTCCAGTGTTATGAAGTGAGCTTTACACAGTCAGACATCCAGATGCAACAGTGATGATGGGTGCCACATGAACTCTTATTTCTACTACAGTAGCAACCAGCAGCACCAGTCCTGGACTGGGATCCCGTTGTGCTAGGCACTGTACAAAAAACAGAACAAAAAGACAGTCGCTGTCCAAAGAGTAGCCATGTAACTCGTTATATGAACCTATCCAGCTAGCTAGATAATGCATCTAAAAAACAATTCTATTGGTAGAACATTCTTCTTTGCTTATTTGCCTGTCATCTCTCTTTGTGAGCCTTCCGTTTTCATACGTGTCATTCTGCATATGAAGCAACAAGTGATCACACTTAGCAATTTGCAAACGTGTTGCTCTACTCACACAGCTTTGTGAACAAAGAACGGCTGGTATGAACCGTTGTTGTGTTAAATGACCAATACTACCTGGGAATTTTTAATATGCACCAGGTCAGAGTGGGTTCTGGACTTGAATGCTGAAGTCTCGGCCCTCCTACAGCACTGTTCTGTTAACACCAGATTTCAACTGTGCAAAAAAGCAGTAATTCTCCACCACACAGAAAATGCTAAATTCAAATCCAGACTCCATGCCTCATAAATTTTCATCCTGGTATCACTTCTTGTTCTTTTTACAGCATTTTTAAAATGTAGGTTATCCTCTGCATTTTAACTAGACATGATTGTATCAAATGCCTGAATTTTACTGCAGCTAATGTGATCTCAAGTTTGAGGAACTGATCTCAGGTGAGATAATTGATGGCAGTTGTCTGCTTTGTCATTAAATTAAGGGTTGACATTTCCCAGATTTGTAAAGGTATGATGTTATGGTGAAGAAAAGTGTTCACTTGAAAACCAATCTGGCAAGGTTAGATTAATAAGGAGTTTTAAAAAATTGTCCCAACTTCATGGTTTTGGAACATCCAAACTCAATTCTACTTCACTGATATTTCTAAGGATTTTTTTAATAAAAGGACCTCCAGAAGTGTGTACAAGACATTTTATGGAATATTTGATGCATGTGCTTCTTTGCTTTACAATAATTGACAACATTTACATATATTTCCATGTCATTTTATAAATTTGCATAGATCCAGATTAACACTGTTCACATCAGAATGTGCTGCTTCCTGGATTCCCCCTTCCTACTGAGAGAGACAGAACATGACTCATTTTAATTCTTTAGGGGCTTGTTCTCAATGGCACACTATTTGGGCTGCTGCTGTCCATAAACATCCCATATTGGCATGGGTAGAATGTTAGGGCTTCTCTTCTTGCTCCATTAAGCAACAGACAGTGCAAGCCCCCCACCACCTGCATGTAACACAATGCAACATTCACTTGGACGGGCATTATAGGAAGTCCGCTGGTGGAGCTTTTGTAGTAAAAGTCAATTGTCTCTGCTTGGTAGATCTGCACGCTCAGTCCTCTATAAAGTCAGTCTTGATTGGTGCATCTCCAAAGTGTTTCACCACTCTAATTATTCCATCATCATGTATTAGTTGAAAGTGATAGCCTCAGTAAGTGAGACCCAACAGAGTCTGAAGTGCCAGGAAAAGGACCCAATTAATCCTGCACATTAGCACTCTGTTCGTGTCATTAAATAATCTAATTATTAATTATTTATACAGGGCTATAAATGTTCATTTACAGAGAAATAAAAGATTATTGGCCGGATCCAGCAGGACTGACCACTGGGCAGCAGGTGCAGCTAGGGAAGATGAGAGCGTGGGTAAGACACTACAGAGGTTCCTGTTCTTGCACTCATCTAAGTCAGAAGAGAACTGCCTGACCATTTCTCAGGCTACACCTATTACAGCTCTACAGTAACTGCCCATGTCTAGCTGAGCGCGAAGTTTTATAGACTCCTGTCCACTTTAACCAAACATCCTGTAAGTTCCTCATTCTGCATCAAATGCCCTGGAAAATTCTTCCCATGTAGAGAGAAGCAACTGTTTAAACCTACAGTGCTGCACATTACACACACCGTTGAATGGATTTCACTGGTGGGGAGAGACAAATATTTGACAATACCTGGCTGAAATAAGGTGCACTCCTCCTTTCTGTCACCATGAATTCCTGCTGGCCCAGTCCACAGAGCCCTGACTCCCACGATGTGCAGGCCCTCAGAGCCAGTCCCACTGAAGTCAGAGGAAGGACTTTTTTGAGGAACTGCCCATGAGTGAGAAGGGAGGGATCCCTAACTTGTCCCTTTGTGTTTAAATATTGACTGCTGCTTGTTTAGGGGTGACTCTATAGATACAAGCCAAGTATAACTGAGTAGCCCAGAGGAATCCTATTGTGATTTAAGGGGTATGTATTATATGAATTATAATAACTTTTAAGATTCTAGTAAGGCACTGATGGAAGCAATAAAGCGCTAAATGTCTCCTAAGAAAAGGAGAGATTCATTGTTGAATGCATTGTCCTAAATTTTCCACGTTATTAATTTTGCTATAAAGCTGCATTAGCAATTGCATAGGAAGGGTGTTCAGTGCCATGTTCTACATCCCCGTGGAATTCAGTGAACCAGACACCACTAACAGATGCAAAGCAGTTCAATAGCCCAGTGCACACAGCTTAGCAGCACCGAGAAAAAACCTGCATGTTTGTATTCAGTTCTGCCAGATTGTCTGTATCCACCATTTCCAGGCTTTTCTCTTCCTGTTTGTTTAATGAAAAGACAAGTATTTTTCAGCTGATGCCCCCACATAATTCGGGATGGAGACACCATACTGCATGGAAAGGTGAAATCAAAGAGGGAGTAATTCTAGACAGTCTTATACCATGTAACTCTCCTTACAATTAGCTTGTTGATTCACTCTTTTTTTTTTTTGAGCTATTCTTGTCACTTTAAAAGCTCAGATGGGTCCTGAAATTAACCAAAAAAACCCAAAAAACCCTTTCTTGTGCTGGCCTGAGAATAGTTATATGTTGTTGTTTTTTCAAAATTTTAAAGTCATTTAGGGTCATGGTTAGCTAAACCATGCTGGTTAGCAGCAGTTGGCAATGTCATGAATTTAAATGTGACATTTGGCAAACACACTAACCATCTGGCCGTGTAAAATGTATACAGGGCACCTCTCTGCTCCTCACCAGGGGAATATTCACTGAATTACGCTCTGATCACCATCAAGAATTTGTTTTATAGAACCAGTCGTCACAAATCCGACTGAGTGGAGCTTTTTGCATTGGGCAGCTGAGTTGCTGCCAGTTTTCCTGCAGACAGTAAAAGGACCGTAAAATGTTACCTGCCCTACTTTAGAAATCATTTCTGCATCCCAGCTGAAATTTTCAGGGAACTGAAGGTTATTGATCTCATGGGGCCATTGCTTAAAAAATAAAGCCCTGTTGGTGGGTCATCCGCTGGGAATCAAGCTGGGACTTCTAGCCATAAAGCACAGATCCCAACCACTGGAAGAGTCAATTAGCTGAAATGAGCAGTTACAGGCTGGTAGTCCCTTGTGTAATCTATCCACTAGAGAGGAACAAAATAATGCTTGGCCAGTGTTACACTGTGAATCAATCCATATTCCACTAGCTACGCACGTTCATGAAAATTCACCCTCATGTCACGCTAGCAGGGCTGCCAAGTAGGAAACCATCTCTTTTTTGCTCATGGAAAACAGCTGTCACACTTGCACAGGCAGAACAATTATTTCATTTGCCTTTTCTTGTAAAACCAGCATATGTGCATATTAAAAGACAGTCCCTGCCCGGAAAAGCTTAGAATTCAAACAGACGAGTTGGGAAAGGAAGGGCAACTAGTTCCCTTTCACAGATGAGGAACAGAGAGACTAAATGAAGTCATAGTCTGAATCCAAGCTGAGGGCTGATCCCAAATCTTCTGAGTCTAGTTCAGGGCCACAAGACCATCCTTCTTCTCTCTTGCTTTGTAGTGTTGCCCCCACGATGAGGGCCTGTATGAAATTGCAGCTTTCTTTCCAAGAGCAAGAAGGGGAAGCAGAGGCATGGCTCTCCGCAGTCCTGCAGAAGGCAAGAACACCATCTGCAGATCAGATTCATTTTGTCTGGTGTTTTCAATTTTGCTGCAAGTTAATGATTTGTTAAAGGTCTTGCAGTGATGAATTTTTTTATTCAGACATTTTACACATGCTTTTCCTTTTGTCTGCCTGGCTTGCAATGATATGAAGTCAGACAGGCAATAGAAAACCAATGGAGGGAAAAGGAAGCCGAGTCAGCTACGGGATGGAGTGTATTTAAGTAGCTTTAATTTTCATTGGCCGCAGAACATTTTAATCCTGGTGTCATCAGACACTTGTTCTATAAGACACCAACCTCCTCTGCATGGGCATGGATCCCAGTGGGACAGATGCATGCCAAAGGAGGGACATTCCTCATTCTCAGATGGTCTGGTGCACACATTGTGCTGGAAGAAGGTTGCTTTTAATTCCTGGAGAGATTTAAAAAGCAAAGAGACACATTCTGCTCTTCATCTCCTGGTTTCCAGTAGGTTCCACAGCTGTGGCTGAGAGCAGAACTTGGCCTAAGTAGCCTGCAAAGGCAGTTGTAAAACCATGTAAAAGGGAAATTGACTCATTTAGCTGCTGTGCCAAAGCCAGGAAGCAACTGCGGGGAATGGAGGCCCACAGCCCATGGCACTTAATCCAATGAACACAGCACAACCCCAGCCATGCCATTTATGTGGATGTGAGTCAATTATCCAGTTTTGGTATCTGCATAATGTACCACACTGAACCTGCTGCCTTGCAATGGTCCCAGCGAGAGGAGTGACCGTCATCACGAGCTCCATTGCGGGGAAGGGCTGAGTCCTCAGTTGTGGAGCAGGGTGTTTTATCCTCACAGTCAAAGCAGGAGGCTGGCTCAGATGGTCCAGCTGGGCTTTTCCACTGTGAATTTTTATCCCTTTTAATTCCCACAACCATTGTCTGTGAGAGACGTTGGACTTTAAACACGGCTGGTCGGGTATCTGGCAGGAGTCGCGGCAGAGTGTCCGATAGCTCCCTGGGCATGGAGAGCGAGTGACCTCCCTGAGCCCTTCACAGGCCCCCTCCGGAACAGGGGTAGGGATGTCAGCAGGGCAGCTCCCTGCAGGGGACTTTGCATCAGAGCTGCGCAAACAGCAACTTTTTTTCATTCACTGGCAGCTCCAAAAAATAAATCGCTGCATCAACCCAAAACCACGAGGTTTTGGCAAATCAAAGAGTCAAAAAAACCTTTTGTTTCAGGTGAGAACATTTCAAAGCAGACTAATCTACAATAAGTGTTTTCATTAAATATATATGTAATGGAAGGAAATTTCTGGAGGAAATGTCGCTTCCACCCAAAACTTCCAAAAGGTTTGTCATTTGGGGAATTTCTAAAGCATTGGGTTTTTTTTTGCTTGAGAAATGCAGAGTTGACACGGACACTTAGTGAATTAATGTTGGTTTGCTGAATTACTCATTAAAAACCCCACAAGTTTTAGCCAAAAAATGTCTCCCCATTCCACTCTGCATTGCCACTGCCTGTGATGCAGCTCTTCTGTGATTAAACAAAGGATCTCAGTTCTCTGGTCACCTTTACCATCACGTTTAGCCTGTGCCTTGGACTGTACTCCCATGCAGGGGAGTAACAAGGAGGAAGAACCTCCTTTACACACTCCTTCGGAGTACCAAGGCTTGGACGCTGGGTGCCTAAGATCACCCAGTAGCAGATCACCCACTTCCTCCCTTCCCAGAGCAGATGGGTGGGCAGTCAACACAGCTTTGGTTCCACATACCTCTGGCTCGATGGCCAAAGTGGCAGAACTTGCATGGGAGGGATAGTAATTTTCTGTTGGCATAGGCCAGATGAAAGTCAGTACCCCACCTAACCCCCCTACCCAGGAGCAAGGGGGCAGCAGGGGAGAATTATAACTCAGACAGCTGTCCCCAAGTCACACCATCTTCTGGAGCTACTCCTGGAGTGGTGCAGTGTTAGCTTCAGTCTTGAGCAAAGGGTGGAAGCTACACAGCTCCAGAGCAGGGGTGAACTACACTGGAGAAAATAATTTATAACTGGCCTACACCAAGAGCAAATTCCTATTGCTACCACACTGGCTCCAATTCTGTGTTGGGGAATGGACTCGTGCAGGATGCAGAGGGGCGATGAAGCTAGCAAAACTGCACTTGCGACAGACAGGTGGATGCCTGGAGATTCCCTCTTAACACCAGTCACTTTAAAATTACCAGGGAATACCACCACTGCTCATTGCTTGAACTGGAACGGAGACCAACCAGTGTCAGCTCTGTTAGCTTAATTAGCTAGCCATAAATAAACTTCATTTACAAGACCTAAACATTTAAAACACCCTGTTAAGCATCTGAAACATAAATGCTTTAATTATAGAGTAGCTCAAGATTTAAATAACACTGGGATAAATGCTATAGAGCAGCTGTCTATGAATATTTTACAATGAAATTGCTCTCTGTTCTTCAGGTCCATGGGGACTATCAGGTTGGGAAGAGCACATTCATTCTTTAAGTGACTGTTTTCCTTTCTCTGTCAGGTATGGTTACACTCCGCTGTCATTGCTAGCTTGCTGTCAGTGAAGGGGACATGGTGAACACAGATGTTCGGGTTTCATCTGGGGCTATGATAAATTTTGTGCCTCTCAAATGAACTGTAGCAAAAGAAGCTCTTCCAAGGGCATAAGTGAGTATTGGAATGTACCCGTGAAGGTCTCCCACTGACTTCAGATCAGACCCCAGAGTCTGACTGCTGCTTCCCTAATCCTTGGGCTGTTCGCTCAATCTGCCAGGATAGCTATGAAAAAAATAAATACAAATTACCAATCATGCCAGTAACCCAGTGAGAAACTCAGTGGCTTTGTAAGAGCCTCCTCCAGAGATCTTGAGCACATGCTGGCTCTGCTCACGTGTTTAGCAGTCAATGTGTGCGTCAGTCCATGGCTCTGTCAGAGTCTAAATGCAGGACTCTTGATTGCTGTTTGTAATATGGATTCACACCAGCGCTTGCTAGGACACCATCCCAAAACAATGCTGAGAAGCCCTAGTGCAAACAACAGTGTCAGAGGATCAAATTCACTCCGTGAAGAAGACTAGAGATGCCACTTAGGCCCTATTTTGAAGGGGCCACTCAAACTTAGGCCATGCGCTGGCCTTTCTGCATGTTGGAGAACTTGACCCAAATGCGAAAATGCTGACATTTCCTAGGGACACTGGTTTCATGGTATTCCAGGGGGCAGGACCTGCAGTAGGGATTTGATTCTCGTTTGCCTAAGGCTACTTCATACAGCTCTAGCAGTGCAAAGTATAAACATCAGTTATTTTCACTTTAAGATTCCTTTATACACTGCCAAAGTGGTGTCGAATAACCTTAGTACAAATAAGAATAAGGCCCAGGACAGTGGTTCTCAGCCTGTTTGCGGCCCTATCAGCATACAACTGTGGACCATGTGACATCCTCAGGGCCTTATAGGTAGTCTATATATTGTGTGTCTGCGGTCCACATAGCACAGAGAGCTGCATATGCAGCCCACAACGGTAAATAGGTTGAGAACCACTAGCCCAAGGTATCATACAAGAGCCTAGAATTACAGAAATTAGAGACAGAAAAGACCTGTTAGGTCATTCTATCCATTTCCCCTGGAAAACCTAAGAGAGATTTTCCAGCACCTCTCATTTCTATGGGACAAATCCTCCATAGCGTTTGACTACTTGGATCTCTCTGGCTTTCCCTTGTGATTTTCCCTTCACATACAATTTCCAGCTTCTTCTAAGAGACAAGGTGGGGCAACATAATATCTTTTATTGGACTAGCACTGCAACTAGTGTTCTAATTACGTGTATCATTATTTCATGTATCGAGCAAAGAGTGTGTGAGATATATTTGGAGCAGCTTTGAATAGACTTCCACATTTCTCAATGCTTATCCACTCCCCTGCTCTCCCCCTCTCTTTCTAAGCCTGGCATTTCCTAGGTTTGATTTCCTTAATGGTGAAAAGCAAAGAAAGCAAAAGCTGAACATGGAATCTATCAGAAATATGGGCCAAATGTCCATCCTCCTTGATCCTCAAACACAGCTTGATGGTCACCCAGCACAGAAATCTGAACACATTCATATCTTTTAAAATTAATTATACAGTAGTTCCTGCAAAATCTGCCAGGTGGTCCCTCAGGTTGCCTCAGAATGCATTGCAATTAGCCCTGAACTTTGCTATAGAACTGAGCCAACATGAGTTCCAGATTTTCAAAGTTTATTTCGGGGCCAAGAGAGGCCCCAGTTAAGATCCCCATCATGCTAGGTGCCGTGCAGACAGACGTGTATGACAACAGTCCCACATACACAAGACAGACAATGGGAGTTCTTTTAACCCAAGTTTACAAGTGGAGAATTACAACACAGAAACATTAAGCAACTTGGTCAAGGTCACACAGGGTGTCTACATCAGGGTCAAGAACTGAACACAAACCTCCTGAATTCCACTCCAGTTCCTTAACCACAAGCCTGTCCTCTTCTCTACTCCCAAGCAAACAGCATGAAATAAAACTTGTACCTCAAAGGTTTCAGTTTTATCTGGAAAATCCAAACTTTCTCTAGCTTGATTTAATATCATTAACTCTTAATGGAACCGTATTTATGGGTTTTGTCTGACCACTAAAATTATAGACATGGGTCTCTGTTCTTATGTGAAATGAAAAAATATCCAGGTAAACAGGCAGCAACTGACTCAAGATAAAATGAGAGCAAAAAGCAATGCAGTCAGTTTCACCTCCCGAAAAGGAACACATTTCATTCCTTGAATCTGTTAAAAACATCTGGAATGTATTGATTGCAAGCACTTAAGCAACTGCTTTTAGACTGTTATTTTCTGTGTCTCTGAACCTTTGCATTTCTTTAAACAAGATATTCTGCCTTCTCTATTATTTCCTCTACAAAATAAATAGAAACTTGTGATTGGCATTTTTTACAGACTCAAGCCTTCAGTCCAGTTAAAATGACAGCAAGCTATTAGTTCTAGGAATTAAGTTCCTATTGATTAGGAGAGGAGAAGAGAAACTTGGGCCTATATCAGGATTTATCCTTTGCTGATGGCAAACATTTGAAGAGTGGGAGCCTGTCAGGCATGAATCACCTTTCACTTATTACAATGTATTGGTTAATTGTAATCAGAAAGGTGGATCAGTAATGAAGAGGCTTTAGTGAAAGGAGCCTCTTCATACACTGTACAGACATGATGTCACAATGCGCATTTTAGCTAAATATTTTGCTTTCTCTGCTCCAAGCTACAATATGGGCTGCAATAGTTTTTCAAACTTTTGCTGAAATCTATTATTTGTTTGCAGCAGCACCTTCATGTTCCAGACCCTTTCTAGAGACATACAAGAAAGGACAACCACCTACCCCAGAGAGAGCACAGCATAAGGACGGACAGACAGATGAACAGATAGGGCAGAAATCAGGGAGTGCAAACCACAAAGAGATTTCATTATAGGCAGCACAGTTGATGAGAGGCTTAGAAGTGGAGAGGGTAGGTGCTTTGCAGATGCATCCAGGGAGGTCACACTATGGATAGGGGTCCATGCCAAGGACGGGTGGGAAATGATTGCTCTAAATGTTTCCTCAACACACTATGCATCACAGCAGGTACCTTCTCCAGGCTCATATCTAGAAGGGTTACCAGCACCCCAGGGAGACCTACCTGAGTGCAACATGAATATGTGGTGGCACCCAAAAGCAAGATGCAGGAAGTAACCAAGTTTGGGGGCTCAGGACTTGTAAGCCATAGAAAATAATTTGACATTTTTCTTGTTTTACCGTATTACTTTGCTGCTCCTTTCCATCACTCCCACTTTTAGGTCTGCCAGACCTAGAGGTCAGAGCCAGAGTCCAAAACCACAAGGCAGGAGTCAAGAGTCAGAATACCAGGAGACAAACTGGAGCTCAGAACCATGAGTCGGGCTCCAGAGTCAGGCCAGGTCAGGATACTAGGGGATCAGAGGCAGCAGCCAAAGTGGAAGTCAGATGCTGGGAAATCAAGACACAGGAGCAGGAAGCACAAGGAACACAGTGCATGGCAGGGCAGAACCCAGGTGTTCACACAGCTTTCTATGCTGGCTACTGGCTTAAGTAGGGACAGGGGGCCAATCAGCTGCCCTGGATCTCCACCAATCGGAGCTTAGGGGCAAAGCATCATACGGGGGGCTGGTTTTTGCAGGTCCCAGGTAAGCCCTTGTCAGCAATTGAAGGGTTGGAGTGTAGCTCCTCCCATTAATCCTGCAGGCCAGGGGTTTTGACCTCTGGGTCATGTCACATGGTGCGCGTGGCCATCCCCAAAATATTCATGCCAAATCTGGTTAGGCTTTGAAAAGGCAATTTGGTTTTACTTATTTGAAATTTTTCACAAATTTTTTATTGAAAATTTCAGATTTTTGGTTTCTCTTCCCTTTTTTCTTTTTGTCCCTTTCCCCTCTTTTCTCCTTTTTCCATTTTGCCACTAGAAGGGGTTGGGGGAGAGGAAATGCTGAAAAACAAAAATGAACACTGAATAAACAAAAAAGGAAAAACCAAAAGCTGAAAACGCAAAAACGTCTCTGTAAAACAAAAACAAAAAAAACAGAAAATTGGGGGGAAATTAAACCTTTTTGCAAAATTTTTTTAAAAAAGCTTCCTTTTTTACTCCAAAAGAAGTTCCATTAAAAAACATCAAGCAGGTCTTGTTATGAGACAAGTTTATAGACAGTAGAGCTGAGCAGAGTATCTCCAGAAGTTCACATCATCTCCAGGTTAAATGAGGCCGGCTGACTGCTCCATCATACAAAAGCACTTGTCACCAGCTGCCTTGTGAAGTATGGGCTGTTTAACCTGCTTATGACTCCGTTCCCTGCCTATATAGAGCCCAGATTCTGTATGGGGCCTGTATGGAGCCTTTCTGGAAGCAAAGTGGTCAAGAGAGGGAGAAAAGTCGAACATCTCAGGGACAGCTTGGGAAGCATGTTTCTTTTAGACATGAGTTTTAAGCTTCCTACACTACGAGCTAGGGGTGTGACTCCCCTGCTTGTGCACACTAGCGCAAGTATTAATCGTAGTTGATGATTAATGATCTCATTAATCATCAACCACCTGAGTCATCCAGCCCCATCTTGCACTTCTGAGTCAAAGCAGACCATTTGCTGCTTCTCCTTTGAGACCCTGGTGCTATTTGTCAATCACACGCTAGTTACTTAGCGCTACTTAGGCTTCATTTGCCAAGATATTGCTGCTGAAAGGAAACTGTTTAATGTATTGAAATTATTTTCATCTTCAATTACTGGGTTTTGTTTGTGTGCTTTTTTCCACTGCCCTGGTTATTGTACCAGCTTAAGGCGTCTACATTCCAAATCGTGTGCTTTGTTTATGCAATTACAGTACATCTTAAGAATAATGTGTTTGCCTTTACTCTTTTCCCCTCTCTGTGTACATACTGTTCAGAGCTCCCAGTTTTGCTAATTAAAAGCATCCTAATACACGCCCGCCTTACTTTCCTTCTGGGAGACTTCAGTGCTTCGTTGTTTTATTAACGATCTTAGATCAAAGCAGTTAATTTATATGCATGTAAATAACAAAATTCATGGAGTCTCTCAATGAGAGGCTCAAGCTTCTGTTGATGCTTTGTATAATGTATCATCTGTGGATGCGTGCATGTATTTTCACAGCACACACTGTGTTCAGAATCAATTAGCTAAATACATTTCCTTATCCGGAAAAGCACTCAGAAGAACATGAAAACAATTTTGAAAGAATAACATTTACATTTTTATTCTGTGTCCTAATATTGCTGTTGCCTTCCAGAGAAGTTTGTTTCCTCTGCTAATGGGCAAACCTCAATGGTTCAAAGGTTCTGGTTGGTTTTTGGAAGCACCCACAAGTTCACATAATTATCTGAAATTCCTCTTCTTTGGAGGAGAACTCAGATTTGGGATTTCACAAGCTTACTGTCTCCCAGGAGACATCTGACTCTTTGGTTGCTGGCTTTGGGCCAGTGGATAGAATGGATGAAAATCCTTTTACTTTGGAGCTGTGCAAAACTCTGAAGTTTCACCTTTTAGGGATCCATGCAGACATAAGGTTTGATCCATGTTACTTCTTCACACGTCTCACCTTTACTAGTTCCATTGCACGCTTTGAGTTAAAAAATGTCTAATATCTCTATGCAAAAATCAATAAAAAATAGTCACCTGAATTCATGTCAAAACCAGTTTAAAACTTTTTTTGGTCATGTATTTAATAAGGAACATCCTAATGTTCACTTCTTTAAAGACACTTTTCAGTAGTTTGAGACCTGCAGCATATTTCATACAGCTGATGAGGACACCCTGGTAGGTAAGGCTCTGTATGCTGCAGGACATGTTATCCTAATTTGGATAAATCTGTAACATATCCAGGGATTGAAAGTCTCCCTGTGACAAAGGATGAGGCCCACTTGCACCAGGTGAAGATCTGGCCTATAATGTGCTAAATTCCCACCTAACAATTTGGCATAAATAAAACAAATGTACAACACTCTACACCACCTCCTGTTTTCTGCCTGAAAAAGCCTCTTTTGATTGCATATGTGTCCAATTGATAAACCACTATTCCTGTATCTCCTGTTTAATATTGCCAGTTGGAATGTCTTGCAGATCACGTCACTGTTTGTTAAATTGACACTGATACTGATTTATGCACAGGATAAAATATATTAAAAAATGGATTCTCCATAAATGAAAAGGATTATGTCTTTGCAGCCCTGTATCAACTTGCCAGAACAACGTCACTGTGTGTGTGTTCATGGGAGTAATTGGCATCATTGCAGAGGTGATATTTGTTAAGTTAAGGTAGGCTTTCAGCATGAATCATTGTAGGCAATAATATACAATTAATACTTTCATGGACTTGCCTCACAGCTTGCTCTTTCCCATTCTCTCTCTCTCTCTGGATTAGCTGTTTGATTTCAAGATCTTTCACCAGTCTATTCAGGGCACTGTGCACCAGACCAAAACACTTCTAGTAAATTTGGGAGGTAGAGAAGAACACTATGGGGCAGGATGTTGGCGTTCCCCCAGAGCTCTTCCCTCACTTATTCAATAGCATCATCCTAAACCCAAATGAAACAGTGGAAAATGTCCAGCTATTTGCTCCAGTTAACTGTGTATCCTCTCTCGGTGTTCACCTCAGGTCCCCTCCTGTGACTGAGATTTCTCAGGGACTTGGGTGCCCAAATCCCAGTGTCTAATTCCCTTTGCATAGTTTGCGAATCTCAGCTTGTATGACCACAGAAGAGAACTGAAACCTGTGGGAGTGGCCCCAAATAATCTCTGGGGGCAGTGCACTGTGCATGCATATTGATAATACAGGCCCTTTCCAATTGTACTTGAAGACTAAAACCAGTATAAAGCGGCTACACCTCTTTAGAGCATCTCACACAACAGGCTTGATTCATTGACTAATTCACTGGAAGGAATGTTACTTTCCTTCCACCCTAGGGTGACCAGATATCCTGATTTTATAGGGACAGCCCCGATATTCGGGTCTTTTTCTTACATAGGCTCCTATTACCCTGCACCCTCTGTCCCAATTTTTCACACTTGCTGGCTGGGCACCCTATTCCACTCTCCACCCCGCCTTGCATGGAGAAGGGCTGCAGCCTCCTCTGGATATTTCTAGTGAACTGCTAGAGCCTCATAGTGGCATTTTATTGTAACTAACCTGACTGTGACGGGCATGAGATTCACTGCCTGCTTGTGCTTTTGTTCTACTTGATGCTGGTAGCACTGCAGGCAAAGCAAAGCAAAGCAAACGAAACTTTAGGAAGAGATACCTAGTGAGCAGCGTTCCTCTGATTTCGTATGCAGCCCCCATCACACTTGCAGACACGTAGGAAAGCAGCTGTGTGACGACTTGCCCCGTGTTTGAGGTGCACAATGGAGGTCAGAGCCCTGTCCCCCACAGGGCCCCTGGGAGGGGCCATTCTTTTGCCAACACCACAGAAAAGTTAATTTTCTGGTAAAGGACAAAGAGGGAGGAAGGAAGCACTGACGACGGGAGCAGGAGACAGCTTTCTTTACAGAGTCTCATGAAACCAGCAGTCTGCCTCCTGGGAAACCTGGCTGAATGCAACTGTCACTGTTTCATTTTCAGATGGGTTCTGGCCAAGCCCAGAAGCAGAAGTGCCAGAATCGCCCAGACAAGGCTGTTCTCCAGCATTTGTGCCCAAGCGGAAGGATGTAGCAGAAGAATCATGAGAAAGTTCTTCCTTGTCCCTTTAAGAACCAGTGTAGCAGGTGAGCTGGGTAGCTCATGTTTGGCTTTGAGAGACAAGAGCTGATCCAGTGGTTAGAACACTAACTGAGCACTTGTGAGACTGCAGTGCAATTCCCTGCTCTGCCATTGACTTCCCATGTGACTTTGGGCAAGTCACTTAGTCTTCCTCAGTTCCCTGAATGAACCGGAATTCTTGCCCCCACCCATTGCCTTATAATCAGCTGCAATGACCCCAACCCAGTCTCCATTGCAAGTCAAGTCTTTTGTAGCTAAGAGCCAAGAAAAGATTTAGGGTGAAATCCCCTCTCCTGCCCTCCCCGCTTCCCTCTAGCAGAGACCTGTGCACCTAACCCCAGCGTGATGTGATGGTGATGGTGATGAAGCCGGGTGGAGGTGGTGTGGCCTTGTGCTGATGCTAGTCACAGGTCAGGATTTCATCCCAGAGTAACAGAGTCAGAGCGAGTCTTTATTATCGTGAATGATCATTCTTGGAGTAGCGCCAAGAGGCCTCAGTGGAGATCCCAGGCCCATTGTGGTGCACACCATACTTGCACTCTCTGTCCCAGTGACAGGCTGCTAGAGAAAAACTGCTCAGCCAACCCTCTGTCACTCCAGCTCTAATCAAGTGAGGTAAATGGGAGTTGGGCAGGGCACTTGGCCCTGATTGGCGAGGTTAGAACAGTTGCTGCCTCTTCAGGCTGGGGCTGGATAAAAGCCCCAGGGGAAGGAAGCCATCGGGGAGCTGGGAAGAGGGGAAGTTGCTCTAAGCGAAAGCAAGGAGGAATAGCTTGCCCCCTTTCTCCTACTGGTAGACAAGCAGCAAGGGATTGTGTATCATGTAGTGAAAAGGCGGTGGAAACACTGCTTGTAAAATAAAGCACCAGGTGAGCACTGCAACCAAGGACTCTAAGTGACTTTCTGAGCAAAGCGGGGGCAGGAGCCAGGAGGGCACTGGAGAGACCCCGTTACAGTCCCATACAGCTTATTGTCTTAATAGACAGGTCAGCCATGTGGCGGAGAGGAGAAAGGAAGCATTTATCATGTAGGGATCCAATTTTTAAAATAACCCCACTACTCTGGGGCTGCTCCAATACAAAAAGTTCTGATGATCCCCTCTAGGGTCTTTAAGTGCCTAAATTCACTGCTGCCAACCCTCACAATTGTATCCTGACTTTTGTGGTTTATGGCATTTTTCTAAAGGCACTGGAGTCAGTTGATTATGTCAGAACCTCAGCTTTTATTATAAAACAGAAGTTTCTAGCCCTCACCATAATTGGAAAAAAAAACCACATGAAAGTGTGACCTCCTAAAGGCTCAGAAATCAGAAGGGAAAAAAACCAGCAACCTGAGCTGTTATTTTTTCAAAATCTCATGATTTTAAAGCCAATCTCATGCTTTTGGGGCTTGATTCATGATTCTGGAACACCTGGAGTTGATAATACTGTAACTCACTTAGGATCCTTTGAAAATCACATTCTAAACTCCCTCTCTGTGCTATATGAAAGAAAGGCAGAACTTCAATGAACCTTCACCAAAAATATCTATTGATAATTGTTGCTCTGACTCATTTTTCATGCATTTTCATGTAAAAATACTTATTGCAAACTCTGCAGAAAGAATTGAAATTAGAAAATGCCATGAATAGAACTGAGCAATGCATTGTGAGTCATTTTATTATTTAAACTAGTTTCTGTCATTTTAGCAGGGAAATTAAACAAAGAGAACCCGCAAAAGAAATATTCCAGCATTCAGAACATTTCAGAAATGATATATCTGCAAAAGCTTCATTGCCTTCCAGAAAATTGATTTAATTCTGATACACAAACTGTGTCATTTAAATTCCAATACTGATAACTAATGGCAGAAAGAGAAAAGACCTGAAGAAAAGCACTACATGTGAATTAAGAATAATTTTTGACAATGACTACAAAGTATTTTTCTTTCTAAATCTACAGTGTTCTTTCATTTGTTGATGAGATGGACACTTTCCCAGTTGCCTGGAGTAGGTAATTCAATGTAACCTATCAGCCATCTGTTCTAATTGGACATGCTGCCTAGAGAAACGTTATAAATATGCAAAGAAGAACTAAAAAAATCACCCTAATGGAATATCTAGATAACAATAGCTTTAATTTTTTCTTTTGTTCATTTGATTTTCTGCACTGAATAAAGTATTGGAGCAACATCGTGAAGAAGTGAAATGAGACAAATGAAACTCTTAGGCAAAATATGCCTGTTAGAAATGAATCCGCACTCTTGTAGCTTTGTTTTATTGTCTTCTGTTAGCGTTTTACAATTTTCCTTTTCTTTCCTCTGCATTGTCTTCTGCACAGAGTCTCATTCAAGTGTGGACAGATGAGGATCTTGCTTTCTTTGGCTTACATACAAATTGGTAAATCATGAGGGCTATGACCTCTCTAATTTTCCCATCCCACAAGGAAAGTGCTTGGAATCTACTTTCCATTGAGTGGGAATCACACACTGCAATTTGACAATGGGTGAGACATCTTAATAAATAAGGGAGAGGAACCCTCCATCAGTGACCTGGGCTATTAAATTCATTTTCTTCTCCATGGTAACAAAACATGATAGATAGCAGCAGGAAGCCTGATGTTTCCAAGAAATCATTTGATCACACACAGGCATTTTTTTAATTTACTTTTTCGGTGTTATTTTTAGAGGATTTTTAATGTTCGGTTTCAACAGCCCCACCATTAAAAGAGAGAGAGACGGAAAAGAAAAAGAATACTTAAATGTTTTAAGGATTCTCTTCTCTGAAGGAAAATGATCTTACATCATTTTAAACATTTTAAAAATTGAGCTGACTCCAGTGCTTTTGATGATGACTTCAGCAGATTGCAGAGCAATTTAAGGAAATGAAGAGAGCTGAAAAGTACAATCTATAGTAAAACTACTAGATTATCCAATTTGAGGGAAGGAACAGCACAGTCGTTCCTGACTTCTGAGTGAAGTTGTCATTAAACAAGCATGATGAATGGAGGAATTTGATGCATGGCTGCAATACCCAGGATTACTATGGGAGGGTCATGGAGAGGTCAGCATTCAGTAGAAAATTGTTGGAAACAAGGAGCCAAATTCTTCTCTCCTCATAGACACAAATAGACAAATTCACCCCTGTGCAGAGGAGCAGATACAAGGTCTAGGCAATTCTTACAACCCATTTCAGCCCACAGGGCTACATAAGAAAGTGGTTAAAATGCTGGTGTCAAGCCAACCCTCAGACACCCACGTTGAGCATAGACAAAGCCCACCAGGAAGGAAAGCAGTTGGTACCACCAGAAAGTGTCCTGGATGGAGATGGAGATTACCTGGTTATATCAGCCTCTCCTAAAGTTCTACTCTCATTGGAAACCTGCCATCACACTAAAGCAGCTCAGAAAACCAGAACTTACTCATTTTTATCCAAAAATGTTCCTGTTTTTCACTGAATTTTTTTAAGCCAAAATTTTCCAACCACATCTAAGTAGAAGCAATTATACACGCTGAGATAGACCGCCCGGGATGTACGGGGTCTCCTGTTATATCGGGAATGCATTCTTAGGGGGCATCTTGGCTTCAGTCGCTTCAAAACCTTAACCAGGAAATTTGCTTGGAGATCTCTCTAGGGGAGTCATTTGTGCTTAAGCCAGGTGGGCTGGATATTGCAGGAGACTTTTGCAACCCTCTCTTTGTTTCTTCTGTTTCTTGGCTCTTGAGTTCCGGTTTGCCTGTTGAGCGATAAGGGTGTGATCGGTGTCTGCAAAATATCTGCAAACTCCTCTCCTCCTCTGGGGAACATCTCGCCACAGCAACAGCAGATGCTGATTCAGTGTGAAACAGGCTTTTAGGTCCATGAACTGGTGTCCTTCAGATCGGATAACAGCAACTCGCTGCTGTCTGGCTTGTCTGATGCAGCCTTTCATCATCTCGCTCTGACTCATACAGGACTTGCCAAAGAAGGGAAACATCCTCAAGCATTAGATACAGCCTGGTCCAGCATCCGTCAGTGCTAAGGTACCCTCCTGCCTCTCTTCCGCCAGGGGCGACAGCTGAACCAGTTCAAAGGACTCTGCAAGGTCTCTTGCCAAGTGCAGTACACAAGTTGTTGCTGCTTTATATTTGTGTCTTGGCTCACTCATTCACAGGCCTCCCCCTCTTAGTGCCTACCCATTGGCATCACATGGTCCTAAATGCCCACAAGTTGGAGCTCTCTCTGAGGGTGGATGCTTGGCTTGCTTCTGCCACACCTACAGCTGTCTGCACCTCCCAAGCTCAAGCGCCGTCTCAGTGGCGGAGATTTGCATTAATTGCCTTCTAGGAAGTGGAAGAGCCACAGCGCCCACCACGTGCATGATGTTAGTGCAGCTTGCTGCTGTCCTGAGGCAATCTCAAGTGGTGTCTCTGCAGCAGGTCACGTCTTGCTTTGATTCAGAGAGTGCCTCAGTCTGCCATAGGAACTGATCTGGTCCTCCTCACCTCCTAATATCTGAGAATGGCTCAGCATTGCTGGGAGGCAGGTTGGTGCTGTTACCCTACTCCGCCACTGGGGAACTGACACAGAGAGGCTAAGTGACTTGCCCAAGGTCACACAGGAAATGTAGGACAGAGCAGGGAATGGGACCTGGGTCCCTTAAGTGCTAGATTAGTGCCCTAATCTAGTCCCCTAGTGCCCTAACCACTGGACAAACCTTCCTCTCTGCACAGCCACACAAGCAGCTTGTCTCAAGCAGGACTGCACTGCTGTGCACTGCATTCCACTATCTTTTGCCTGCCACCTTGGCAAATGTACCAGGGACTGAACAAGGGAGCTTCGGGGCTAAAAGCTGTTAGCTCTGGAGCTCCCTTGTTTGAGACAATGTTGAACTAGGGCATGTCTTTTAGCATCCAAGCTTGACTTTCAGGTCTCCAAGTGGTGGAGAATTTAACACATCCCTAGAAACTCTTCCGATGGTTAATCGTTCTCACTGTTAAGAATTTGTGATTTAAGTCTGAACTTTGCTAACTTGAATGTACAGCCACTGCCTGCTGAATTAAACAGACTTATGGCATCAGAGATTGCAGTCTGCTTAGAGCCTGCATTTGAGATCATCTCTCCCATTTTGAGGGCAAGCTGGGAAATATGTCAGAGGCAGCTCTGTCCTTCCTAGCTGCCCTGGTCTATACTGTTGTTATAAGTGTGAAGTAGCCTAAAATTAGTGTTTACCTGTAAGGGGTTAAGCTAAAGGTAACCTGAGAGGTGGACAACTGACCAATGAGAAATTCCTTAGGAGACAAAGAATTTTAAGTTTTAGGGTTTTTGGGGGTCTTTTCTCTGTTCACCTCAGCTATGGAATAAACACAGCTATGTCTTTTACTGTAACTATAAGTTTTTATTAAGTACTGTAGTTAGTTTACCTTTTTTTATTACTTAAAGGGTTTTTAGTGGTGAGTGTTGGCTGGGTGCTTCTTTATATTGTAAGCTTTAGCAAAAATATTAACAGTGGGAAAAAGTTGCCTTGGGGGAGAGGTTTGGTTTTTAAATTTTTTTGTTAATTATGGTAGATGCTGTTCTATTGATGGTTATAAGAGATTTATTCCTTTCTTCTTTTTTTTATTAAAATCTTTCTTTTAAGAATCTGGCTGCTTGTTATCCATTGTGTAAGATCGTGGTTTTGGATCGGGCACATCTCGCAGGAGCAGGCGAGGTTTGTTTGGTTTTTTTTTAAGCTTCCCAGGGAGGGAATAAGTTTGGGGGTTTTGTGGAAAAAGAAAAAGGGGCTTTAAGTGGCCCATGTCCAATAGTTTTTAAAACATTTTCACTTAATGGTGGCAGTGTACCAGGTCCAGACACAGGAAAAGTTGTGTTCTGGGGAAAAACATTTTAACCCAAGCTGGTAAAATAAGCTTTGGGGTTTATTCCTTTCTTCATGCGGGTCCCCACATCTGTACCCTAAAGTTCAGAGTGGGGAGGCAATCCTAACAACTGTGCAGCCAAGTGCAACTTATGCTCAAATATCCCTTTCCTGTCTTTTGTACCTAGCAGTTATTCTGGGCTGTGGATGTTCATATAGACCCAAACGAGGAGTGAATATGTTGGCGGTAGGATAATGCAAGCCGCCAGAGGCACTGCTGCTTCTTAGCATGGGCATTTAGCGAGGGGAATAGTTAGTGGAAGAAGTGGTTTTCTTGCCTTGCTGAGGAACTGTGGGGAGGAGGTAGTTAAAGTCAATTATTTTTCGGTCAAACACCACAGTATTTTTTTTCTCCTCTGCTTCTCGGCTTTGAAATAAAATTTCATCCCATAACGAACAATAAGACTGGAAAGAGGTAGTTGTGATAAACGCTTTAATTTAATTGCAAGAGCCCACAATAAAGCGCTGGCAGTATAGAGCCGTCATTTTGAGCCAAGGATGAAATAGTCAGGAAAAGACACTTTAGTGAACACCACTTTGCATTCTCCTCAGCTTTGTCTGCCTCTCTCCCCTCCTGCTGGAGCCTCCCTGTGTATGCAAATACAGGCAACAAGTCTGCCTACACTCCGAACCGGAGTGCAGGAAGCTGTAATAGTTAAGGTAAGAGGAGATCAAGTCATGGAGGCAGGGCAGGGGCATTCCTGGGCAGTGTTTGCGTAGAGATTTACAGGTATGGGACATATACGAGGTCAATGATTGCCCTCAACTCATGCATGGCCTTTAAAATACCTGATGTTCTCATGAAGCTCAGTTCTCAGTTCCATCCACCCCTTCCCAGGTCCCATGTTATTGCGCCAGCCTTGGGGTCAGGACAATTGTGTCACAGACCTCCTCAGGAAAAATCATTTACTCTCTCTGTGCTTCAGTTGCCCAGCTATAAAATGGGGATAGTCAGCCCCTTCCTGCATCTGGTGCATTTATTTAGATGTGGCAGGCCTTGGCTACACTGGAAAAATGAGCAGTGCCTCCAAAGGCGTTAGCTAGCGTGTTAATTAATGGGCAGGCAGTGCCTAGCAAGATGAAGCCCCAAAGTGCAACAGTAATGGAAGCTGAGTGCTCATGTGCACCTTGTGGCAAAGGGCAGGACCGTAAACATCTCCTCACATCATGTTTATCAGCATTATCTTATGCCTGATCCACCATTGAGGACTCGGGGGATTGGACCGTGCTTTTTCTGGGACCTTCCCTCAACTTTGTTCACCTTGGGAGACCCTACTAGGAAGATGAAGCTCTCAATATCTTAGCTCTGATGATCACTGGAACAGGCAAGCCTCTTCACCACAACAAGGTGACAGTCCCCAAGAGGACACCCAAAGTACCCCTTCCCTGTTACACTGCCATGTACTGCTACCAATGCATTTGGAGGTGCCTTGTCAACATATATACTTTGTTTTAACTTTTGTAAAAGTTTTGGAATAAAAACAGAATGTCTGCAGAATGAATGGTGGAGAGCAGAGAGAGCAGAACTACAATTACAGAGGGAACATTTTGTGAGAGGAGAGTTAAATTGAAAGATGTTGTAAATTAAGATTTGCTGGTGCTTCACTTCACTGGCAAATCTTGGCAAAATGTTTTTCATGTAAATTGTTAGTCCCGGGGATACAGTGAGAGAACGTGGAGTGTTGAGTTTTAGGGAGTAGGTGTAAATTATAATACATTCACCGTGAGCCTCCGCTATGGAGCCAAAGAGGAACAAAGGCACTTTGGAGTAGATGAGAATCAGACCCTGAAAGTAGAGCTGGTGGAACATTTTCTGTCAAACCTTTTTTGGGAGAAAATTGGATTTCTGACAAAACAAACAATTTTGAAGAAATTGTTGGCATTTTGTGATCTCGGGGGAATGTCACGATTAATGGATAGCTGTTACAAAGGAGAGCAGTCGGAAGAGGGATAATTGATGGTTGAATTCTTTCTGTATGCATGCAGCACTAGTACATTAGAATACTATCATACCTTCAAAAATGTTCTAATGCCCAGACAATATGGGCTCACCGAAGCTTATTCAGCTCTCATAAAAAAGAGCAACAAAAGCTTTTCTGTTCTAATTCCTTCTATTAGAATTGAGGTTTTTGTTATTTGTAGATATTGCAGGTTCTGATCAACATCAAGGGCACATAAGGAAGGCTTGTAGATCTTCAATTACATGGAACTGGGACAAGTAGGACGTGGAGCAAGGAGACTATACTCTGGATGAATTCATTTGGGTTTTAAATCTGTTCTCTCATCTGGCTCAAAGCCTGTTCTCTCACCTGTTTGCTTTGACATTGGCTTCACTCCTGCTTATGTTTCCATTACAGAGGAGAAATGTGAGTTGGATAAAAGAAGAGCTGTGTCCATCACCTAACTGTGGTTTCCATTCTCAAGATATTGGACAGAGTAGTGGGCTCCCCTGAACTAGTTTGTTGTCATTATTTCCAGCCAGATGGGAAGCAATGTACTGAAAACCTCCATGGGGATCCCATTTTCCTGAGCCTCCCAGGCCAATCGTCATGGTTTCAGACACAAAGGTGATGAAGGCCATATAAGAATCTCAATATTACCAACCCTAAATGTTCAGAAAGGATACATCAGTCCCATAAACTCATGAGGTTGGCTAAAAAACCATGAGATTTTTAAAAACAATAAATATTGTGCTCTTTTCCCTTCTTATTTTTCATTAAAAAATTAAAATAAGTTTCTAGCTCTTGTGGTTGCAAAGCAAAGCTTGGAAATGTGATCCAGCTGCATGCTAAAGGTACAGAAATAAGTTCCTTATATAATCACATGACTCCAGGAGCTGAGTCTTCAAGAAAAACACCAAATATTGTAAGAATCGCAATAAAATTATGAGTTTGCATCTAGACAAGAAGACGGGAACTCAGAGCCCAGAAGGCAGAGGGGAGAAGAAAAACCCATATGTAATCATTTTATTAGAAGAGTAAAACTTTAAACATATGCAGCAATTAGTTGAAGCCATGACTGAGAGCTGAGATGGAGTATTCATCTTTGACATTCTCTGGACTCTGCTGCTTTTAAAGGAAAGAAGACAACGAAGGGGAAGAAGCAAAAAATCAAAGAAACATAGCAGCTAATCCCAAGCACTGAGAAAAGGTTGTGTGCTCCGATATGAGTAATTAATTTTCTTAGAGCAGTGTTGAAAAGGTTAACTTGATTTACAGAATGTAATTTAATTTAAAATATGTTGTGTACCTTGTTAAAAGGGTCCAATTATAGCGGCTAATGCTACAGACTGATAGATGTGTTATGGTCTCATAATAGCCCAGTACGAAGGGGAGTATCTGCCAGTTTAATAATTAGAAGCTGCTTATTGAAATTATGGGGTGGGCGGAGGAAGCTCTCAAAGAAAAACCTGTTCTCTTTGTATCTAAATCCCATTGTGTCGCCCATCATTTACCTATTCTGCCAGACAATAAACGATTCATTTGGAAGCAGTGCTCTGTTCAAAGCAAGTTTATCTCGGCCCCCTGTGAGAGAAAGAAACCCCCTAACTATCCATAGATCTGCCCAGGTTTGGTGTTCAGCCTTCAATTAGTACATCTGATTTAATTAGAGGAATTGACAAACGCTGATGTTTATACAGATATGTAAAATACCAGCTCCTCCGTCCCTCCTGGAGTCTCTTAGCTGCAGACAGGAGGGATAAGTGGGAATCCTTCAGCACAAAAAAGTTGCCTCCACACTGACCTTTCAGTAGAGCAATCAGCTAAATACCACAGGCCCTGAGGACACCATAGGGGAAAAGCAGCTCAACCGCTCGATCTTCCCCTGCAAGAGGAGAGGATGTAAACTCTGCAAAGAGCCACTTACCGCAGAGAACCCCAGCTCAGCACCACTCCGATCTTCTTGGCCCAAGGGCAGCTCCCACCTGCCTGCCCTGACACGGATATTGTGGCCACATCATGGAGAAGGGTGCAGACCCAGTTAGTCAGTGAGACTCCATTAATGGGGCAAGTCGGCTCCAGGGTCAGGTTGGAGGGCAGGACAGACAAAGGAAACAGAAAAAAATAAAACAGCCGTCGGAATGTTGGGCTGTTTTGGGGGGCGGGATGGAGAATAACTGAGACTAGTCTAATACTATTCATGTAAATCTTGATGCAGAGTTATAGGCTCAGTTCAGGAGTAAAGGGATTCAGTGCCATTGCCCGTGAAACGCAGGAGGTCAGACTAGATGATGTAGTAGCCCCTTCTGACCTTAAAATGTCTGAATCAATGGAAATCAATGGGGTGCCCTTACCTGGAATAGGATGTACATTCTGCTCAGCCTGTCTCAGAAAGAGCAGAGAGGCAAAGGAAATGATTAAAGTCATGGAAAGATTTCCCAGAAGGAGAGAATGAAAAAACTGGGAGTTGGACTGCGTAGTTTAGAGAGATGATGAATCTGGGAGAGTGTATTAGGGGTGTACGGACTAATGAATGGTGCAGAGAAAGTAAAGCACACACTCCTATTACCAGTTCTCATAATACAAGAACAAGGGAACAGCCAATGAAATGGAAAGGCAATGCATTTCAAACAGATAAGGCCTTCCTTTTCTAACAAAATGTATAAGTAACCTGTGGAACTCACTCCCACATGATATCATGGAGACCAAGACCTTAGCAGGATTCAAAAAAGGATTGGACATCTACCAAGTGGAGACATGAATCCTTCCTTCGTCTGGTCCACCGAGAACCTGAGCATGTCAGGGCAGGGCTGTCTTGCAGTGTGCTTGTGCAGTGCCCAGCACCACTGGCAGGCACAGAGTGGGGGATTTCTCTCCCCTTTTTGTGACAAAGGGCTGGGCTGGGTATCTCACACCGAGCTAGGCTGCTCTCTCCAGCCTGGACAAGGTGCCTCGGCCGCACCCCTCCCCTCCACATATCCTGCTGAGCAGCTCCCTCCTCAGTGGGCTGGCTTCTGCGCATCCCATTCTCCCCATGCATTAGGTAGGGAGCCAGGGCGCCCAGCTCAGTGCTGTGGAGTCAGCTGGGTAGCCAGGCACCTGAGCATTGCTATGCCCAAGTCCTTGTGTGTATTTATCCCCATCTCACTGCATGCTTGTACTGCTCCTAACACAACAGAGCCCCAGGCTTGGTAAAGGCCTCAAGGTGATAACTGGAATGCAACTGCTGCTCCCAGAGGGACCGTGGGTCTGTGCCGTCTGGTCTTTCCTAGCATGCAGCATTTGTTAACAATGCCCAGGGCACATGAGCTGAGACGAACACAGGAGAGAGGATAGTGTTGACGCTAACTCAGCATTGCAAGTGCTTTGGCACAACATCAGCCTCTGTTAAACTCCTCCTCAAACTCTTCTTTGCCATAATGCCTACAAAGAAGACCACTGCCTATGAAGGTGGTCTGATTGTTCACTGGCACTGTCCCACCCGTCTGTATCCATCTGTTGTCTTAGACTCAAATTGTAAGCTCCTTGGGGCAGGGATCATCTTCTTGGACTGGGTTTGTAGAGAGCTGGGATGATGTCCTGATAGTTGATTAGTGCTCCTAGGTGCTACGGTAACACAAATAAATAAATAACATCCCCTGATCAATAAAATACATTGATATTAGACTTTTCTAAAATACCTTCATTAGGCCCCACAGTACTAGCAGTCTTAGCTAAATGAACCGAGCAGTTCTGTTCAACAGCACTGTACAGCATGAGATAAGAAAAGCCTGTTCTTATACTAACCTTTCTAAGTCCCATTACTGCAACACAGAGTTTTGAAACTTTTCTGACATCTTTAACAGTCCAAGGATTTCAAGACATTCTTGTCAATCTGGAAGGTGAGGATATTGGAAAAAAACACTACTTCTGTGACAAAATAATCCCCAATCTCTTTATTTTCCCTTTTCCAAACAATGAGATCTTTTCTGCATTTCCCCAGAACTACAAGACATTGCACTCAGTGAATGAAATAAGAAAACCTCATCTTGTGATAGCTTCATCCTGTGGGATCAACTACCAAGGGAGCTCATCAAAATGCAGCACAGATTAAAGGAAGGCAATAGGGGTTAGGACAACATGAGGTGGAGGGCCAGGACTCCTGGGTTCTACTCACAGCTCTGCAATTGATTCACTATGTAAACTTGAGCAAATCACTTAACTTTTCTGAGACCCAGATTTACGTGTTAGTGAAATGGGTATAATATTTGCTGACCGACCTCATGTCAGAATGATCATGACACTAAATTAACTAGTATTTGCAAAGAATGTGTAGATCCTCAGGTTAGAGCATTTAGAGATAGGCAAAGAATTACTAAGGTGATATTATTACTAATTAAGTAAAGACATAACATAGTTTGCCTGTCAAATTGCAGGAAGCCATAGTGGACTCATAAACCTTTTTCTGTGGACCAGACAATAGAGGGAGACAAAGACACACCTGGCCTATCTGCTACATTGTATCCCATTTACACCAGTTGGAGTGGTGAGTGCACCACTGAAATCCAGGCTTGGGGGCTAAAAGTGCCCATCAAAGATGAAAAGAAGTCAGGACAAATGGTCCTTTAGAGTCTCTAGACCCTTTAGACTCTTGATTCCTCAGTCTAAAAAACGAAACGTTGTGTGAATCCATTGGTGCAACAGCGATTCTGTTGGCAGCCTTTGTCCAATCAAATCGTTGTCACCCATTTCACTTTCTCGTGCATACATTAATTTCTTGGCAGGCAATTTGTCCCACAGAGAGAGTGCCTCCATCGACAGCAGATCGCACAATAATTAGCACCATCAGATGAAAAAAACCACAGTTCATATTATCAGAATATTAAAGGGGCAATTGTAATTTCTCAGCTGCAAGGAGCACTTAAGCAAATTGCATCTATTAAAGACTAAGGCTCTGAAAGCCTGACGCACTGAGAAAACATCGAGGCTGGATGTGCGGTATCTATTTGTCATTTGGGGTTTAATATTTACTTGTGTAGATGAGACTTTGACACGCTCTATTACAATTCATAGAGTTGTGTTTCCAAATTTTATGCATCAAATTGCTTCGATTTATAGAATCTAAGAGTCTCCCCCCTTTTTATATTGTCATAAATGTGGTCAGTGATGCTTATCTCATAATATTAATGTGCCTCATTTAATTATATCGTCTTGCTCAAGAAGTGCACTTAGTTTGGAGGAAACTACAAATTGTCAACTTTGGGGAAATGCTGGTTTCTAGCAGGAGAAATGTGACGGCTCTTTCCTTGCAAAGCAGGGCAACAGACAATGTGCTTAGGGTCACATTTTTAGTAGCAGGACAACAGTGGCTCATTTCCTTCCCTTCCCCCCTTCACTCTGGGTCCCAGGCTTAGTTCTTCTCCGGGAACTGGGCAGCCGCTTCTCTTGTGCACTTTGTCACCTTGCTATGTGGTCTTTTCCTCCCATTACATCCAGCCGTTGCAGATACACATATGGGGCTTCCAGCAGAGTCAAGCTCCTCTACCGACTCCTGCTGTCTCAGCCAGAGTGGTGAGACTTCCATTTGGCTCCAGCCAGTGGGGCTGCTGCCAGCGCTGGAAAGGCAGTTGGGAGAGGAGTGCTAGCATGGCCCTCCTTCCTAGGCCACTGTCAGCCTGAATATTCTCTTTCTTGCCCATCCACCCCCTCGCCAGTAACCAGCCTAAGCATTGTTCAGTCCTGGAAAAACTTGGTCACAAGTTGGACTCCTTAGTTCAAATCATTTCAGCAACACATTTTCTGCCAGGAAAATATAAATTGCACTGTACCTCCAAGCCTGTGTGAGCATCCCTGCAAGCTTGCAGGTACACCTGCCTGAGCAAGTGTGCAAACGTGTGAGCCCACACATGGAAGGGTGCATGCTAGTGTGTGTGAGCAAGGGGTGGGTGTATGAGACGGACAGTGACAAGAAGGTGTTGGCTCTGCCAGAGAGGGAACATATGGCATTGCAGGTAGATTAAGTCAGATGCTGCGATCTTACTTCTGCACCATTTCATGGGGTTAGGTATTTTAAAGCACCTGGCCCACTTTTGAAACAAATAGTAAATAATAACGTAGGCTAAGCACCTTCCTTGGTGAGGACATTCCTCAGGTCAGCAGCACGTACGACTTTTCCCTCTCCACGGGTACATCTAAGGAATCTTCTCCTCCACTCACTCAGCCCCAGGATGCACATTTTGCTCCCCATCCCACCTCTCATGCTCCTTTGCAGAGAAAGTCGCTCTCCCGCTGCACTTGTTTGTAAACAAAACTCCCTGCTGTGAACACACTCAGAAAAGTAGGGTTTGTGCCTGAGAAAGATGAGGCACATCACAGTCACTTGGAAAGAAGGAAGTGCTTCTTATGTATAGATAAAACCTAAGCTTGCGTGAAAACTGAAGGTACTGTCGTGTGTATGTGTGTGTGTGTGTCTATATGTATCTATCTATATCATCTATCTATACACACACACACACACACACACACGAGAGAGTACAGTACCTTCAGTTTTTACTCAAGCCTAGATTTTAAATCAAAGTATGTCCAAGTTAAAAAAAACACCCTTTAAGTAACACACATAAAAACGACTGTTCTGAAGGTAGCATTTTAGATAAGAAAAGCCTGATATTAAGCATCCAAATACTTGCGGCTACTGTCACCAATGTGACAGTAGCCGCAAGTATTTGGATGCTTAATATCAGGCTTTTCTTGCATTGTCTTGCAAATTCAAGATGTAACCCTTTCACTGCTTTAGTTTATTTCATATACTCTCCCACTCCATCTAGGTAGTTTTGTCTGAGTTACTGAGACACTCCGTGTTCACACACAGACATTCATGGATGCTGTTCACACTTGCCGGGTTGTTTTGAGAGCAAGGGGCTAATACTTTTATAAACTGAAATAACAACTACATTTTTTAAAAAAAAATATAAAACAAAATACAAAGACGTTTCAGCTAAACCCTTAGGAAGAGAGTCTGAAACCACCACTTCCACTACATGCATCTGATGAAGTGGGCTGTAGCCCATGAAAACTTATGCTCAAATAAATTTGTTAGTCTCTAAGGTGTCACAAAGACTCCTCATTGTTTTCACCACTTGGAGTAACTCAATAACCCTCCCCATTACTAAAGCTGGTTCAAAAGAAGTGTTGGGGCGGGAACATTTCAGACTTTTCCTGGTTTTTTATTATTTTGAAAATTGGAATTCAGCAAAATGTGAAGCCTTTTGATGAGGTCTGTGCAGTACACACTGTAAAAGGGGACTCAGCTGAGCTCAGACCTGATAGCCTGATCTAAAGCAGATCTTTTTCTTAGTGCAGATGCAGGGCAGCATCTGTAATTCAGATTTATTGGTTGTGTTTAGCATTTGACCAGCTAAATCAAGGTTAGCTACACCTAGCCTAAATTAAACCACTTTTCTCAGCCAAGACAAACCCAAAGGAACCTGCTGCCTGAGAACAAAGGGAGCTGTTGGATGTTGAGCATTTAGGAAAATCTGGCCTGCATTGTGTAGTACTGTGCTATGCACCAGTCTAATCAATATGCATTCTATTCCACACTGAACATCTACCTGAAAATTCATGGCCCGCTTCTCAGTAGTGATCTATCCCGAACACTGCCCCTGTTTGTTACTATTGCTTCACACAGCAACATACTGGATTTCTTTCCATTAAACCCATGTTACTGTTCCGCTTCACTGCTAACAGAAATCAGGGTGATCATGTGAGCAGCACAGCAAACACCACTCAGCAAGCTAACTTGTTTTTGTGTGGAGATCCTGCCATGGACTCTCTAGCTGGGATCTGAGAAAGGCTGGGGAGCCTGGGACTAACAGTGCTCCGTGGAAAGAGTGCGCTAAGGAAGATCAGTACGGTTGTGGGACATCTCTTTCTGGTGTCCCTCATGCATCTGAGCACGCCTGATGCGACCAATGTGATTTTTGTGCTCCACACTAAGGAATTAAATAGGGCCCTTCTGCCATATAGTCACCGACTTTGAACAATTCTTATAGAGTTTAGTTTTAAAAATAATATTATTTGTGAATTTAATACTGGTAACAACCACACAATCCATAGCCGTGGGGACTGGAGTCCTCCTTGGTTCATCCGTAGGTGAGGTAAACACGGGAAATAGCTGTGGCAGTTTTGCACATGCCAGCAGACATGCGTGTGCTTCAGCTTTCACCTAGGAGGCACACTCTCTGGGAAAGACACCAATTGTGTCTTCTTGGATCTTCCAAACTGGGTTCTATTCCTGCCCTGCTGTGAGACTGTGGATAGATCACTTCCCTTCTCTGTGACTCAGTTTCCCACCCATAAAGAGGAGACAATGGCACTTACCTCGTTTGAGATCTAGGGAGGGAAAATGGTAGGTAGCAGCCAAGTATCATTCTTTGAAGACAAAAGTGAAACAAGGTAACAGCAGTGTTCTGCTCCTGCCTAGGAGTCCCATGCTCCTTGAGAAAATAGAGGGAGAGACAGCAGCCGTGAATTCTGGAGCCTGGTTGGAACTCACATCAAAGACTCTGCTATGCAACACACAGCAATGCCCAGCTCTGCATATCCCTGGGACAGTGTGTTCTGAAGAGAGACTAGAGAATCCCCCAGCAGCGCTCCCAATGCTGCCCAGCACCCAAGCAAGAAGCAATTCCATGTTTTCCTTACTTTGCTTTGACAGGGACTGTGTGCGATATGACTCCATATTGATTACTTGATCTATATAATTACAATCAAAACTGCAGGGATGACAAGCCTGATTGATTTCAAATTAAAAATCTATTGGCTTTGCTGGACTCTTAATCAAAGGGATTAGCAGGGAACATTGTTTTGTTCTGCTTTTTTCCCAGGACTTCTCATTTTAAGTAGTGAGGTTTGAATAGGGGAGATTTGCAAAAGGCATTTGCTTTCCCCCTTCCCATAAAGCCGGGCTGGATAGCTGAGGAGCTGGGATTCCCCACGCTGCCCCACCTTAACTCCTGACCCTAATAACACGATGAAATAGTGAGGCAGAAAGTGTATGTTCTTTCTGGAGACCCATTGATAGGCGCGGGTCTTTTGGCTGCTCTGTGATTCCTCATGTCCCACGACTGGCAAGTGTTTTACAGGCCTGCATTAATCAAGCCTCTCCAATTCCCCACGTCCTGGGAGGACAGCCAGTGTTACTATCCCTATGGGACAGTGCCAGAGTGAGGAATCACACCCATGCAATACTGGCTTCCAGCACCCTGCTGCAACAAGGAGACACCGCTGCATCTCAGCAGAAGGTTGGTATGAAGGCCAGCATCTAACTGCCCATGCATCTCAAGCATCATTCCGGATTGCCCAGGGTCTGTGAATGGAAACAGACAGGCCCAACCATAGCAGGATGTTTTAGATAGAGGGTTGCTGAGCAGACACAGGCACCCAGATAGCTTGAGGTGTAAAATGAGGGTTTCTCTTTCATGGCAAAGGCTAATGGCCACCCGCCAAGGACTGTGCCCTGCACACCTCTGACTGTTATGAAAGCCATTATTTATTTATCTATCACAGAGGATTCACCCTACGTCCACGAACAGGCTTGACACTTTCCTTGCCATCCTGCCCTTGGGCATATGTGTACCTGCCTCTCCACAGCAGGAGCTCTGCGGGCTGGCGAGGAGAAGGATTGTCCCATTCCTTTGACAGAGAGAAATCAAAACTATCAGCTAATGGATCAGGCAGGGCGAGGAGAGGCCAGATTTAACCAATATTGCCTGGCCAGGCAGTTCCAAAAGCTAAACAATAATGGGTGTTAAAGTACAAAAAGACACTTTCAGGCATGGAGTTTGTATCAGTAGCTGCTTCTCCTCACACCAGAGACTGAGCAAAGGAATATCACCATGCGGGGAAAAGCTTGTGGGGTTTTTTTCTGTTCTCCAAACAGGTTTTTCATTTAAGAGATGCCGGCGCCTGCAGATTAGTGTCTCGACTATACAGGTTTCCTAAAGATAAGGCAGAGAAATTGATTTCAATTACTAAAGTGGATAGATGGGGCTGCTCTGTTTTTTCAAGAGGATTATTAACCCTCAAGAGCCAAGAAAGTAAAAGCCAGCCGGGAAAGCGAGTTTAAACCTCAAGCCGTTTATCTAGGAATGGCTGTGCTGACAAATGCCTCTCACAGAGCGAAGGAGGCAAAGAAGAAGGTTTGATTCAGGATCATCCTGGTGACACTTTGGGATTTCAGGAAGGCTCTTGGATCCTTCAGCAAGGCTCATGGGGCGTCAAAGGGGGTGGCAGGAGATTGGAGCTTTCAGCCACTCAGCTCAGCCTTGTGAAGAGCAGCTGGTGGTAAGAGATTTTTACCAGCAGCTCTGGAAAGGCCTCTGGGAGCTGGTTGAAAATTCCTGCTGGGATTAACCCTTCAAGCAACATGCAGCTGTCTGCTGCCCACAGGGCTCAGGTTGCTTGAGGACTTCAGGACCCTTTTGAGAACAGAGCCCTTTGTGCAATGAGCCAGAGGCCTCAGACCAGTTCCTAGGACACCGGAAATTTGCTGATAGAACACGTTTCCTTCAGAAAATATCAGTTGTTGATACTGGCAAATTTTGCAGAAATGTGTCTATTTCAGTGACATTTTGTTTAGAATGAAAAAAAAATTGGACTAGAGCATTGCAAGGGACCATGTGGATTTTCCCTTTCAAAATGGCTCTCGTTTCCATTTTTAAAATTTTATATAATATCATGTACATTTTGAAAAGTCAAATTTGGAATGAAACTTTTCAATATTACCCAAGTAAAATGTTTGGATCACCCTGGAACAATATCCTTTCCTGAATTTCATGTTGTAGGAAATTTTGAAACTTTTTTCCCCCTATTCCTTTCCGGAATGAAACATTTTCTGAAATTGCAGAATTTTCCAGGAAACAAAAATCTGGTTCCTGCCCTGTTCTCGTCCTCATCACAAAACCCCCTTCAGTGAGACCAAAACACTTGTCAGCAGCACCCACCCAGAGTTCCCCAGGCCTCCATTGTTACTGTATGCATAACAGTAATATTGTGAGGCCGGAGCTGACAGCGGGTCCCTTGTGCTTGATGCTGTACACACACAGTGAGAGACAGTTCCTGTCCCAACCAGCCCACACTCCAACTAGACAAGACTGGCTCCAAATGGGAGGGAAACAAAGACCCAGTGAAAGGAAATGACATATCCAAAGTCGTCCAGCAGCAGAAATGGGATGAGACACCCAGATCTCCTGGCTCCCACTCCAGTGCTCTAGCCGCTGGAAGACACTCCCTTGGGGTGATGGAGACTGAAATAGCCTCCCAACCATCCTCAGCTGGCTTTTACCCAGGCTCGTGTCAGCCCAGCAGAACAAAGGTGGGAGACATGGAGAGTCAAGTTCTTATCTTAGAGGTCCTGGGGCAGAGGGAGCTTGTGCAGAGTGTGATGAGGGAGGTCAGATGAAAAGCAAAATTCAGCAGTTTCCCAGCTGCAGAAACCAGCTCAGCCTGGCTTCCCTGAACACTCAGCTACTGCCATGCTCCATGAACGTGCTCCAGCTGAGCTCAAGCCTCTGTTCCACAGCTCTGCAATTTGAGGCAGGTTTTTACCGCTCTATTTCGCATCACTAATGCCCCGGGGTGAGAGGCTCCCCCATCCCCCCTCGGCCCTGCACACCTCCCTGAAGGACCAAGGACCCGTCCCCCTAAAGCCAACATCTACGGAGAGACCTGCAAACCATGTCGGGATGGAGATTGATAGAAGGGGGCTACATTTGTTACCGCTCCTAGTGACAACACATGGACTCTAACTGCCCACGAGCGTGAGTAAAGAATAGGATCTCGTTGGTTAAATGAAGCCATAGCGGCCTCCATTGCTAATGACCCTTTTCCAGGCTGCTCCGCTGTGGGGAGACACATGTTCCCCGGACAGCGCCAGTGTTATCTTGCATTTGGCCGGTTGCTGGGTTAGCTCCTTTGCGGTCACCCTTGAGGGAGCGGGACACGGGTGGGGATTTTCAACATCCAGGCGGAGCGGAGAGCCTCACTGCCACCGGCTGCTGTGGAAACCCCACCCCACATCTTTACTGCGTGTGTCTGGGAACCAGGACTCCTGGGTCCTGTTCCCGCCTCTGCCACTGCCACACAAAGTGACCCGGGACAAGACACTTCCCCTCCCTGGGTCTCTGTGTCACCCTGGGCAAATTGGAGGTGATGACACAGCAGAGGGTCGGGGGACATACAGCCAGATCAGTGGGAACAGAGAGCAATCAGCCTGACATGGCTGGAGAAACCAAAAGGGAGGGTGAGGGGTAGAGAAGACACAGTGGTCGAACTAGGGGATATGAAATGCAAGGAAAAGTGGGGGTTCCAGCAATGGTGTCGGGCACGAGGGGACCAGATTTGCTGCTAACTGAGAGGTTGGGCAAGAGACGATGACTACAACACTGGGGTTGCGAGTGCAGGTGACGGGGTAGGGGTGGGGGTAGTGGATTTGTCTGTGCCAATTGGGGAATGCAGCAATAGGACGGCTATGCAAATGCTAGATGGGAATGTTGGGGTAAGTGTGTGTGACAGACTCAGGAAGCTCAGACAGGCAGTTCTTTGGCACTCTCCGCTGCGTGGGAAGAGCCCTCCCAGCCATTCCTCAGCCCCTCCCTTCCATCTGCTGTGCCCTACATTTACATACTGAAATTTGCTCTAATTTCTCACCTGGGGGAAGCCCAGTTCTGACCCCGCCAAAATGCACATCTCTATTTTTCACAGCTTTGGGCAAGTTTTATAACTGGCACCTTGAGCTATTTTTCTCTGCTATTCTCCTATCTCAGGTCTCTTTCCTCCTTGAAAATCATCACATGAGGGAAATTGCCCTTGTGGGTTTCTCAATATTCTTCTCAGCTGGATTTCACACAGGCTGTTATTGCATGGCGCTTCTCCTGCTGATCTCTGATATACTTTACTCTACATTTCTCTTTGATGATATGACTTACAGGCTTCACTTCCATTCTGTGCCTGTTAATAACCCTCCTCAAATACATATTTTCCAAGAGCACTGAGGGGAAGGTTTGTAAAAGCTCCATTGTAGACAGAAAACTCATGCCATCCTGGAGATTAATCTCCAAATGGTAGGAATTAAATGATGCAATATTGAGAGTGCATCAGGTTGATGAGCACACCTGGGTGATCAAATGAGAAATCAGAATCCAAAGAAACTGACTTTGTTCTGGACCACAGAAAACAAGTCTTTTGTTACAGGGGCCAGCTAAGCACCCTCAGCTCTGACGTCCTTATAAACAGAATGATGCAATCTTGTACAGTAATGTCCCTACATGCTGCATCTTACAATAATGCTGCTGTGGTTTGGGGCAGCTTTCCCAGCCATACAATGAGAACAAAGATATCGATTTTACAATTGATTTACAAATGAAAACCTCTAGGGGAGAGCTGCCTATTGTCACTATTCTACAGGCGTATTTCATAAAATTACCCAGCACACAAACAGCCGAGAACTCCCCAGCCCAGCCAATCAATCACACAGCAAGGATGCCCCTTGCTTCCTCTCTAGCTCTCTCCACTACTATTTCTGCTGCTAAAGCCATGAAATGACATTCCTCATGCAGAGATAATGGCCCCCCTACCTATGAGCTGTATGTGACCTCCTTCCCCTTCACACCTGTAAAATGTGTGTGTGCACAGAAGCTTGCAGTGGGATGGTTAATGCCCCACATTAGGCTTAGATGCAATGGTGAGGAATATAGATCGTGGAAACACGCTCACCGCGGGAAAATCTCCATGGCTTTTCAACGGCTGACAGAAATTCCCACGACAGATTACGCTCCTGAAATTGAAGGTGGGACCCCTTTAAGTCCACCCTGAATGGGTTATATGCCATCACTTTCAGGGCAGACTTGTACTGGAGGTTCACAGCTAGCAATCCAGGGAGCAAAGAGTAGGACATTTTCCATTGGAACATGGCATTCTGACACAATGGGAAATTGTCATGAAAAAATATCATCATTTTTATCAAACACTGTTCAAGCTATGCTGAAATCCCCGAAAACAAAACCAAATTGGGTTCGGTGTCAAGGATCTAAAACATTTCAACAACCAACAAGAATTTTGTTGCATCAAATTATTTTAGAGGGAAAAATATTATTTCTCAACCAGCTCTTTTATTCTCCATATCACATGTTCTGTGGGACATTCTTGACCTTTCAGGGGAAAATCTCCCTTTACAATTCAATGTGTGGTCAAATAATTTATTAATATCAATGGCCTCGTATTCACTTAACTCTATCATCATCATCATCATCATCTGCCTGTGCTGAAACACACACTTGTGCCTAGAGACCATGGTAATGGGGTCTGAAAATGCCCTAATCAAGAGAGAAATGCTTTGAATGGGCTAATTGGGCAGAGGTGGGCTTAGCCCATCAAACCACAATATCCAAGGGATTTTACAAGCTGTATTTTTTGCTTCCCCTCAGCTGCTGCCATAGTGAATGCCTGGAATTAAAAAGAGAGCACTTTAATTGTACAGGACAGAGACGCCTGCTTCACTGATCAATTCCAGTTCATAAATTACAGCAGAAATAAACCCCTTTAGTTATGCAGACAATTAAATAACATTCTGATAAACACCCCCTTTTGTTTTATTTAAATGAAAACGCCTTTATTTCTGCAGAGTCGTATCTTATAACAATAAGTTTCACTGTCCCCAAAGCCCGCTTAATTAAACACGGTATTTGCAATCTACCAAAACAAGCTGTTTTATGCAAGTTGATAACAGGGTTTCTATTTCATAACATTAACAACTGGGCTATGCAAATGCCAGGATTTTAAGTCGCTGTGATATGTTTCCATCGTCTTATTATCTGTTTCTGTCTGCAAACGCCAAATACAGACATATCAGTTAAAGCACCTAAATGCCATTTAAACCAAGCAAGAATGCTTTTTATCAGTTAAAAACTTCCGCAATTTAATTAAAAATATGGTTTGTGACCGGCCTTTCCTGGACACACTGCCCTCCCACACTCCCATCTGTTTGAAATTCTTCTCCGACTGGCTCCTCTGTGGCTTTTGTTCCCTGACATAGCTAATAAATCCTTTGCAAGAGACTGTAAAAAGCATGACTCCAGGGAAGACTGGGCCCAGCTATGAGCACTTGCATTTAGATGAAGCTTTTCTTAACAGTTTGATGCTATCAGAACCTTTGTGTAATTATAAAAGGACCACAAGTGGACTGTGGTAAGTTAAAGATCCCAGCACAATGATCCTCATATTTATTTCCCAGAAAGAGCTCATGTACATCCACTTACCTACGGGCCCACATTCTAACACCAGTGCCTCAGCAGCAACTGAACTGGGGCTCTTGCTTTCACTTCCCTGCCTTTATGTGTGTTACCAGCAAAAGCTATCTACCCATGCCTGATGCTGCAGAGGAATAGGGCAATAATGCCCAAGCCCCAAAATGTTGTATGTTACTGTGCATTGAGGGAGGTGTGGGGGATCCCTTCCTGACCCTCACAGATGAATACATCGTGCCCTGAAGCATGGGGTTTATATACCCTTTGCATCATCAAATCCAGGCATAAAACTGCTCCCTTCTTCTGTATGAGCAGAGCCCTCCTCTCCACTCTCCAAGAGGCAACTCTCTGCTAAAATTCAAGCCTTAATATCTGAGCACATTCATGACCTCATCCAAGACAGACACTCCCCATGCAGGAAGGATAACCAAGTTAAACAGCCCTTGCTGGACCAGCTGCAGCTAGGAAAGAGATTTCATTCTTTGATCACACCAAGTGAACCGTCTGGTCTGAAAAGAAAGAACTGTGAAAGCCCCTTCTCTCCCCCAGCCTGGTGGCTGAAGGTTTCTTAGCACAGAAGATGAAATAAAAAAATCTTTCTCTTTTAATAGACTCACTTGCAGATGAGGCATAACAGAGCCTTTTGGAACGCTCTCAGCATGAAATTGGTGGATACCTCGCAAAGCCCCGTCTTCCCCAGGAGGATGCAGCAGATCACTCCAGCTACATCCAAAGCTTTGCACTCCTTCCAAAGGGCAGTAATTTCACTTTATATCATCCATATTTGCAGCAGCCGTCAGTCACCGCGACAACAATATTAACACTCTTGATATCTTTGTTGTGAGTAACAGAAAATGTAATATGCTTGGCAGGAGAGGCAGTAATCACACCAGCAGCAACTTACAACCCGCGTGACTCTTTATGGGACTGTGAGAGGTTCAGACTGAATTTTAAACATACAAGCAGGGACTCACTTTTGGGTCGAAAATGACTTGAATTAACTTTAAGCTGACAAGAAAAAGTAAAAGAAATCGCTGGAATAAATAGATGTGCGACTGGGAGAGTAAAAGGACATATTTTGAAATTCATAAAAATGCAAACTCACTTTTTCCAGAGCACTGAAAGAGCAATGGCAGATTTATATTGCTTTAAAATTTGGAGTGAGGAAGCAGGCTGGGAAGGGAAGGATCATCCCTCTGTTAATGGTAAACCAGCTACACCAAGAATATGAAAGATCGCTGTCAGTTTCTCTCTCTCTCCCTAAGAATGAAAGGGGCAGGAAGGAGTTGGTCTGTTGACTTTCCAAACATGAGAATTTGTCTCTGTCTTTTCACCCAGTTCCTTTCTGGGGGGAAAAAATGTTCTTTTCTCCCCCCCCCCCCCCACCAGCTCTTAGTCTCTTTAATTAAGTGTTTTCAATTTCCCTCCTTCCTCTCCACAGATTGCTCCCTGAATTAAGATAAGGCATTGATCACCCGTGTCGGGAGGATGAATCCTAGTTAATTAGTTCATTATTTCTTTTTGCACAACGAGATTGATGATTTATTGGGCTACGGTTAATTACAGAGTTTATTGCTTTGAAAATAAACAAGAATCTAACTTCACATCTTCAGTGGGGGAGGGCCTGATTCTGCTCTCAGGTGTGCCAATGTAAATCAGGAGCACCCGCACTGAAGTCATTGGAGTTGTTCCTATGGGAAGCCAGTGTTAAGAGAGGTCAGAACTGGGCCCATGGTCTAGCAAGCAGACAGATTCCTTACAGGGAGAAGAGTTTATCCTAGCAGCTGTAAATTCACCCAACATTCACATTCATCCCAGGATGGAGGACCCATGCCAAGCTGTGTGCACCACTAAAGCCTTTCTGACACATAGGGTTTAACTGATATGCTGGGCCTTGTCCGAACTTCTGAGCTGGGTGAATTTCATTCCTAGGGTTGCCTCATAAAGATCTGATTCAATTCCCACTGAAGTCCATGAAAAGTCCAGCCTGGTCAGTTTTCTCAAAGTGGAAAATCTTTCTGATCTCTCTTATTTCAGGTGATTCACCTCAGACAACGGAGACAGAACGGAAAAGGAAAGCACAGAGAAGGGCAGAAATGCCTCAGACGAGCTGTTTTTATCGCAATCCTCTCATGGGAACCATGCATTTCCTCTGCTCCTTTGGAACGCGGGGCTACAAAGGAGGTGTCCACCCTAAGACACACCTGCAAGGGGCCTGAGTGCCCTCCACTCAGGGGGCTGTGGTGGGATGTCATTTGGAGCCTTCACCTCCGAGCGGAGATTCATAAAACACATTGTGATCAAAAAGTCCACAAGAGTGTTGTCAGGGCACACAGATTATAGGACGATTTGATAACATACACCTCTACTACATACACACACACCCATGCACCTGGGTGAGCCACACCGTAAAGAAAGAAAACAGAAAATACACCTTGCTGTCCTTAGGAATGTAATGAATCCTTCTTTGGAAAGCAGAGAGTTATGATGCTTAACATCCACCCCCGGCACCCCCACCCCTGGCTCTGAGCAAGTATTTTGATGCTTGTCACTGATAGACATGAATTGCAGGTACCATAGCCGGCTGCCAGCTTATTTCTGCCTTCTAGACCGTTATCTCATTTCAGTTAAATAAACATTAACGCTGTTCCTAATGACTTAATTCCTTCTTATAAGATAATGAACTGTGATCCCAGAGTTACAGGTTCTCGTATTACAAAACAGCATAAAGCTGCAGCTAAATGCAAACTTCATAAATAACCATATCTTTGAACTGAACTTCTAGAAAAACATCCTTCTGCTTCTAAACTCCTGCTGTCAGAATCAAATGAGAGATTAAAGTCAAACCATAAACCATGCTATAAACAGGGATGGAGCAGGGCTGCAATATCTGTTCGGCCAGGGAAATTCTAAATTAGTTTGGAGTATTAAAAAAAAGTTCTAGATATTTTCCCAACATTTTGTACTTTATTATTAATTGTTATTATTATTATTCCTACCAGAATAGAATAACAGGAAAAAATGCTTGATTTGGCCTTATCTATACAATCCATGACAAACAGAATGATCATCCCCAAACTCACCCTGTTACCTTCTCCCATGTGGTCTAGTGGATTGAGCATTGGCCTCAGTGCCAGCAAAGCTGTGTACTATTCCTGGTTCTACCTGTAGGCTGTTGTATGATCTTCAACTAGTTATTTCACCTCTCTGCCCCTGGCTCCCCTTCAACTATGTCTGGCTTCAACAGGCCAGGCAAGAATCTCCCACTACGTATCGGTACAGTGTCTAGCACAAGGGGGCCTCTTGGCACAACTGCAGTGTAAATAAGTGATAAGACTGATCGAAAGGTTGCTTCTACCAGCAGCAGGCTGGGCTAGAGGCTATAGAGCTGATCCAGTCTTTTCACCTGGGATTTGGTCACATTTCTCTTCTGTGCAGGTCTGCATGGCTCTTAACTAATTAAGCAACACATGGAGAGAGGAGAGAATGCTGTTTATGGTTGAAACATGGAAAAAAACCCACCGTTTTGCAGCAGAAAGTGCATGAGGCCAATAAATGCTTCTTGAAGTCAGATCACCTTAAACATGAACAGAAGTGCTCCCACGGAATGACATATGGAGGGCCAGGAGAAGGCATATGGACCAGATAAGCCACCAAAGAGTGGAGCGTAGATCATATCAGCTTTCTGCATAGGCGTGAATCCATGGTACAATATAGGGCTAAGGAAAAGTGCAGGGTCCCAAGCAATAACTAATTCAGCAGAGCTATCTCTCTGCATGTCCCTTGCCCCCCAAAATGCAACCCGTCAACACAGTGGATTGAATTTCTCGCAATCTTTGACAGCATGTTGCATGGATGAATAATGGGGAGACTGGAACAGCTATGGGCTCATTCATCACAAGTAAGCTGATGCTATCAGTGGCAAAAATGCACCAGCCCCTGTCTAATAAGCCAGTAGGAATTGGCTGAAGAAGGGCAGTGGCCATAGAATAGAGGCTAGCAGCACCTCAGCAAATCACAAAGAAGAGCCTGGTTCTTGGATGCCTGGAGGATAAGTCTTCTTCACATGCTCCATGTCGGACTTGGGGTCAGGAAGGAATTTTCTCCCAAGTCAGTTTGGCAGGGACCTCGGCACGGGAGGAGGGTCACCTTCCTCTGCAGCATGGGGCATGGGTCACCTGCTGGGATCATCTGGGAATATCTCATTTGCTTCCCTGCCATTACTGGGGCCCTGGCCATTGGTGGCACCTTGGTCTGTCCCTGTTCTCAGCCTGCGGCCACAACAATTTATTCTCCCAGAGACTGAAATACTTTAACCTAACTAAATTCACTGGCCTCAGCAAAGGTGTAACTGGATGGGGCTGAATGGCCTGAGCTACACTGGAGGTCACAGCAGATGATCCAGTGGTCTATTCTGGCCTTAAATACTGTGAAACCCGTTGGATTTCAATTCCCACCTGGTGTTTTCTGCACTGGGTGTGTTCCCATGTTCCCAGTGCCTAGGGTGGGAATCATTCTGGAAATGCATCAGGAGCATTTCACAGAGAACAAAAGGGCATTTCCTATATTGCTGGGGCTGCAAGGAGAATGGAATAGAAAATGGGCACGATACCAGTCTATTTACATTTAATTTAATGCTGAGGTTCTCAGCTGTAATGGACAGAGAGCTGGTCTACCATGCATGGGACAGAAATTCAAAATAGTCAAATGGCGCTTATTGTAAATCAAGGGATCGTGGTAATACCAGACTTTCGTTCAGTTTTTCCTAAATAATTAAAGCACAGCAAATATAAATCAGAGAGTGCCGGTGATTTAAATAAACTGTCAGTAGGAAAGTGATTTACTGATGAAGCTCTTTGCAAATCACACATCGGCTGTATATATATCCCCACATATCAGGGAAATTATTTTGTTTCTTTAGAGTGAACACAGTTCCTACAGATGGCAGGTTTCCCATCGTGCCTGCTCTGGGACGACAATGGGAGTGCTTAGAATGACATGTAAGACAGAAGTTGCTCTGTGCCGTGGTGCTTAATGCAAAAGTACGCTACAAGAGAATAGTAAATGAACTGATGTGAGTGAAATGCTGGTTGGAGCTGTCCGTTTGGAAACAAGAGGGTATGTTCATGTCTCTGGCCTTCGCAGAGAGAAAGGGAGCATCCCCGTGTCTTGTTTCTGGCCAGTAGGATCTGAGCCTATTTGGTGTCCTGTGAAACAAATCAACAGCCCCAGGCCAGAGTTATCAGAGTCCACATTGCAAAAGACATATGGGCTGAATGAATGGACTACAAGGTGGATAGAAAGCTGGTCAGATCATCAGGCTCAGTGCATAGTGATCAATGGCTCCATGTCTAGTTCGTAGCCGGTATCAAGTGGTGTGCCCCAAGGGTCAGTCCTGGGGGTGATTTTGTTCAAAAGGAGTGGCAGATACACTGGAGGTTAGGGATAGGATACAGAGGGACCTAAAAAATTAGAGGATTGGGCCAAAAGAAATCTGATGAGGTTCAACAAGGGCAAGTGCAGAGTCCGAATCCCATGCATTGCTATTTTTACAGACTAGGGACCGAATGGCTAGGCAGCAGTTCTGCAGAAAAGGACCAAGGGATTATGGTGGACGAAAAGCTGGATACGAGTCAATAGTGTGCCCTTGTTGCCAAGAAGGCTAATAGCATTTTGGGTTGTATAAGTAGGAGCATTGCCAGCAGATAAAGGGACATAATCATCCCCCTCTATTCGGCATTGGTGAGGCCTCATCTGGAGTAACGTGTCCAGTTTTGGGCCTCACACTACAAGAAGGATGTGGAAAAATTGGAAAGAGTCCAGCAGAGGGCAACAAAAATGATTAGGGGCTGAAGCATATGACTTATGAGGTGAGGCTGAGGGAACTGGGATTGTTTAGTCTGCAGAGAAGAATGAGGGGGGATTTGATAGCTGCTTTCAACTACCTGAAAGGGGTTCCAAAGAGGATGGATCTAGACTGTTCTCAGTGGTAGCAGATGACAGAACAAGGAGTAGTGGTCTCAAGTTGCAGTGGGGGAGGTTTAGGTTGGATATTAGGAAATACTGTTTCACTAGGAGAGTGGTGAAGCACTGGAATGGGTTCCCTAGGGAGGTGGTGGAATCTCCTTCCTTAGAGGTTTTTAAGGTTTTTAAGAAAGGGGGACTATTCAAAAATGAGGAGGTGAGTTAAACAGAAATTAAAAGGTACAGTGAGTAGAGTGAAATCCCTGCAAGCTGCATGGACACTTTTCAAAGACACCATAATAGAGGCCCAACTTAAATGTATACCCCAAATTAAAATCACAGTAAAAGAACTAAAAGAGAGCCACTGTGGCTTAACAACTATGTAAAAGAAGCAGTGAGAGATAAAAAGGCATCTTTTAAAAAGTGGAAGTCAAATCCTAGTGAGGTAAATAGAAAGAATCATAAACACTGCCAAATTAAGTGTAAAAATGTAATAAGAAAAGCCAAAAAGGAGTTTGAAGAACAGACAGCCAAAAACTCTATGGACACCTGTTTATACCCAGTCACCTGAAATGCCTAAGAGAACGGGGGCCAGGGTTACTTTAACTTCCATCTTCCAGCTCCCCAGAGTGTGAATTCCAAGATTCCATTGCACCTGGGACGTCCCATGCCGCCTTCCATGTCACCTGTGAGCCATCTCCTGAACTGGTTAAACAGATCCCTTCAGCAGGAGGCTGCATCACATTGACCTTGGGCTGGAGAGGGCGTGGGAAGCTTTCCCTGCTGTTAGCCACGCTTTCCCTGTTTGTGGACACTCCTAGGGCTCCGTTTTAGAAGGGCTCGCCATGTTCCATCCCCAGCACAGCATGTACGTGGAGGCAACAACAGAGCAAGCAAGGTTTATCAAAAGCAGGATCTTTGTTTACCAGATGTCAGCTAATAATAAGAGGTGTTATACCAGCACTGAGACCCATTGTGAATGGCATGTACAAGCTTCTGAGCTCAGCTAGCTGATTTATTGACTGTTCTGTGCCCTCATTGCATGTGCTGGTTTGAATGTAATCTGCTGAAAACACCCCAACGGGACCCATAAACTTTATATAAAGAGTCTTAACTCAAACAGTAAGAGGCTCCCAGGACCTGAGGAGAATGGCACAACCGCTGCAGAGGATGGATTTCTTTACGTGATTTTTTTATTTTGTATTCACAGGAGCTGTTTCCTGTTTATTTTGCAAAACAAAAGTAACACCCCAAAAGCTACCCCCTAGAATCTTGTTCCACAAACAAAAAGCCTAGGAAGGGATCTAATTACACTGTTTGCATTCTATTCGGACTCTGACTTGATCTACATGATGTATGGATACATCTTTCCTCAACGGGTTGCGGTTTTTAAGAGAGCTGATTGAAAAATTTCCAATTGAATAGTTTCCCTTGGAAAATGCCATTTTGTTGAAATCAAAACGTTTCACAAAACTTATTTGTGAAAAAATAATGAAGCTTCTCAATGATGTTAAAATGTTCAATTTCAACATTATCGGAAAGAAACTTTTTAATTTTTTGGTTTTAATTTTTTTTATTGTATTTGTTATTGTTTTAAAGCTAAAATTGGAACAAAACATATCAATTTTATCTAAACAAAACTTTCTGATTGACCCAAAACTTTCATTTTGCTGGTAATTTTGCATTGTTTCGTTTTGTTTTCACTTCAATTGGAAATGGAAACAATTTTCAAAATTTCAGAATTTCCTTTGGAACAGAAATTCCAAGTTTCAACCAGCTCTGGGATTTTTAAGCAATCCCAGGATAATCGTGACCCAAAGCCCAGCTGAGGTGGAGGTGAAGATCTCTTTAAGCCATTTAAGCCATTCAACCTTTTTTCATTTGCAGACACCTCAAAAATTTCAAATGCAGGTGTAGACCCTTCTGGAAATCTTATATCTAGTGGCATTTGATTTTGCACAGCACTTCAGGTCTGGCTCCTGGTATATTTTCAAGCAAAGTTCTTCTAAAGATACACAGGAGTTTCTGGCCTTACCACTGTCCCTTTGCTTTTTTTCTCTTGAAAACAATGATAAGATATTGATCTGACTTGTTAAGACAATGAAGTCCCTTTAATTAGTTCATTAGTCCTGGATTAATGCTTGGTTACATTCCAGTTAATCACCAGTGTTTATTATTTTTCAGACGTTTATAAGACGTGTGTTGAATTGAAGGCTGGAGGCACTTACAATTTTGGGCCTAGGATGAGTGAAGACTTTTATGCATCAGACTGTCCTCAGTATTCTACGTGCGAGGAAGGATGACACCTGTGGTCATCCTAACTTAGAGAGCAGAGTTCTGGTGTGACACGAGACAGGTGTGAATCTCAAAAGCAGTCTCACTATGATATCCTGTCAGGTGGGTGACAATATTTCCCTACACCTGTTTGCAAATTTGATCCATGCTAACATTTCATGTTTTTTCAGTGCAAATTGTGAAAACATAGGAGGTTTGAAAGTCATTGAGAATTTTTTTCATATAAAAGAGGCACCAAGTACCAAAACCGAGACATCTGTTCACCCTGGAGTCAATGGAATATTTCCACTGTAACACACGTACTTTTCTTTAGTGGAACACAGACAAGACTTGAAGATAATCAACCGGTTGCAGCTCAAATTAGAAACCATTTGCTGTCTAACACTTTGCTTGAAACTGTAACTGTAGTGCCACACTGTCACCTCCTCATTTCCGCACAGAGATTGCAAATGCCCTTTTGTACTCACTATATCTTGTCCAGCAATGTCCACATGCTTTCTGCCATCTGCCATCAATAGCTCTTTTCCTGCCTTAATCATGACATAGCTGCTTGAACTCCATTACTTTTCAGCTTGATAGCATGTAGCTGCAAGCCTTATCCACCCCTGCTGTAATGCATTCTAAAAATTAATTTTACATCCTATGATGTATTTTCTATTCACAGACTGAGGTAATCCACATGGGAGCAGAATCAGTAAATTGCAGGTGGCATTGTGTTGGTAAAAGTTTAATGATGACTGTTAGCACTTTCCTGGCTTGACCCAAGGTAGAAATTCTGGAGTAATAAACCAGCAGGTGGACACTAATCAAACGGGTGATGGAGGGAATTTTTATCAAAGCTGATCCTCTGCATGAGAATCTGGGTCTTTATTTTCATACTTTATAAAGTTTTTGATGGCTGCTGACGAGCTTGTCTTTCTTTAATGCTGGCAACGATTCTGTTAATATACAGCTAAGACTGTAACAATTATTTAGACCTCCATTATTATTAATAAATAGTATTATTACAGAAAAATCCATAGTCCTTGCCTCCAACAATCTGCAGGCTGATCCATACATTATAGGAACACAAGAATTGCCAGTGTATCTGATGTGGAGTCCATCTAGCTTGTCTCCAACAGAGGCCAGTACAAGCTGCTTTGAAGGAAGGTATAAGAAACCCTGCAGCTGTCTGGTAACTTGCCCTCAGGGAAAGTTTCCTCCTGAAACCCAGTAGTTAGAGGATGGTTATGATCTAACGCAGGTGGGTTTAGATCCTGTCCAAAGCTCTTGATTATTTTTTAATCCTTGCTATTGTAACTCTACATATCTTCATTACCCATAGAAATGTCTAGCCCTTTTAAAAATCATGTTAATCTCTTGGCCGCAGCAATAATTTTTGGCAGTTACCTGTGCTGGTGTAAGTATACTGCATTTTATAATTCCCTTCAATAGTCTAGGGTGTCACTTATTGGTAGTAACCAATGGGACAACTTGTGTTGCAAGGGCTCACCAGTGTGACTAAGGGTACATCTATACTGCAAAACAAAAACCCCCAAAGCCCCACCATAGCAAGTCTCAGCACTCAGGTCAGCTGACTGGGGCTCCCGGAGATCATGCTATGCAGCTAAAAGTAGCAGTGTAGACGTTACTGCTCAGACTAGAACCCAGAGAGGAGAGAGAGTCTCAGACTCTGGGTTCCAGCCTGAGCCGAAATGTCTACACTGCTATTTTTAGTCCCATCACTCGAGCTCTGTGAGCCAGAGTCTGTCAACAGACTCTGGCTCTGAGATTCACTGCTGTAGAGGTTTTTTTGCAGTGTAGATGTACCCTAAGTGTTCCACAATTCGGCTCACAGTAACTAGATCCTTTTAATATTATCATGGGGTGAGTCATCAGATGGTGCTATCCCACATAGTCATAGAATCAGAGACTATCAGGGTTGGAAGGGACCTCAGGAGGTATCTAGTCTAACCCCCTGCTCAAAGGAGGACCAGTCTCCAACTAAATCATCCCAGCCAGGGCTTTGTGAAGCCTGACCTTAAAAACCTCTAAGGAAGGAGATTCCACCACCTCCCTAGGGAACCCATTCCAGTGCTTCATCACCCTCAAAGTGAAAAAGTTTTTTCTAATATCCAACCTAAACCTCCCCCACTGCAACTTGAGACCATTACTCCTTGTTCTGTCATCTGGTACCACTGGGAACAGTCTAGATCCATCCTCTTTGGAACCCCCTTTCAGGTAATTGAAAGCAGCCGTCAAATCCCCCCTCAGTCTTCTCTTCTGCAGACTAAATAATCCCAGTTCCCTCAGCCTCACTTCATAAGTCATTTATTTTGCTCACAAGTACTGTTCAGACTGAAGAAATTCTGCATTGCTTTTAGTGGCATGACGCACATTCCATTAGGGGGAACTGTTGCAAACAGTAGGGTGTTTTCTCTCTGCTTTAATCTCACTAACGACTTCTTCTGCTCAACATTCTTCCACCTTGTATTTAGCTGTGACATTCTGAGCACCTTTCCCAGATGTGAAGATGAGCTCTGTGTACTCCAAAGCTTGTCTCTTTCACAACAGAAGTTGGTCCAATCAAAGACATTAGCTCACCCCGCTTGTCTCTCTCTAACTACAGACAACTCTTGGAGCAGAGTGATTTTCTGGGACCTGGGTATTTGGATCTGGGCTGAGATTTCTGAAAGAAGGATTTGTTTGCCTGTCTGCCATTTGGGACCAACCCTGCTCCGGGACTGGTGCACACCATGCAAATAAAACAAGTTGCACTAAATATCCAGACTCTGCATCACTGATTTCTCCCTAGTGGGAAGCCGCCCTGCAAGGCTTTGACACCAGCTACTGCTTGGCATCGGGGGGACATGATGTGTGTGCATGTTTTGTTGTAACCTTGTGATTGCTGGAGATGCTCCAGCTGGCAAATATGGCAACACTTACTACCAGTGGGACTGCAGCACTGCACCTTTATTCCTGCCTTGTTTGAAGCAGAACTAGTATCTATTCAAAGCGTATTATCTGAAGTGTCCACAAGCCGGTGAGATGGAGTGAAAATGCATGATCTTCCTGGGCCCAGTTAAAACCAGGATTCAGCTTCTGACTGACAGTTCTAGGCAATTGTTTCAAAGGATCCAGAGGTAGAAACTACTTTAAAACAACTTTAGAATCAATAGCCATTTTAATTCGCAACTCACAGCCCCCGTGCTGACGAATAACCCAGGAAGCTGGGTGAATAATACAGCTTCAGTTATATTTCTGTACCATATTTATCTTATTTTGTGCTGTGTGCCGCCGAGCTAATTCAATTTTCCGCCGCCAGCCCATGCTTGTTCCCCTTTCCCTCGCAATATATCACTTGATGAAGAGACAGTAAATCTTCCTGTGTGAGTGGCACTTTATCCCTGCATGTTATTGATGAAAATAAATAAATAATAGCAACACTCTCTGGGAAACTAAAAAAAACCCCTAATCAGGCTATTTTTCACTAGCAACAAATGACGAACGAAGCAGGCCAGAGGGAAGCAGCTGGAATACTCTCCTAAGCACAGCATGCTCCGGGCTTCAGTGGGGCCTAACCTCATCTTGCCTCATCGTGCCTAAAGATTCATGCCTGGCTTAAACTAACCATATTTAAGCAATAATACAACATGACTTGTTACACAGAAAATGCCAAAGACTCATACAGTGCGAGCAGCGGGCTCTTAGATGCCATGGGCACAGAGAGGGAAAGGACAGAGAGGCACAGAAACATGTTTGTTTAGACTGGAAGGTTTTGGGGGCAGAGACCATCTGTTTATTCTGTGTTTGTACAGCACCGACCACACTGGGGTCCTCGTCTCTGACTGGAGTTTACTGGTCAAATAAATAACCATAATGGTGAATGGGGAGAGGTGGATTGATTCAATTATGACATCCTTTTCTCTATCACTCACAGAAAGACATTTCTTTCACTTCCTGGTCTTTAATTCAACCTCATGAGTTGCTGGTCCGGCTGTTTTGGGCCCTGTCTGCCCCTCTTCCATTTCCCTGTTTTCTGTGCTGTGGCCTCCTGAGATGGCAGACAAGTGCATGAGCCCCTGATTCATGAATCAAGACCAAATGACAGTCAACGCAGCCTGGAGAGCCTGGCAACGAAAGCAGCAATATTGAACTAGAGCCGCGGCAAGCGGGCAGCTGAGGAAAGAAGGAAATAGAAGACTAGTTCAGCTAAATAAGATTGGGAATTATTTGCAGCAAACTGACAGATGTTTAAGGTTCACATGTGAATTCCCCAATGGACAATGCTAACAGAAGGAAGGAGGGAAAGAAAGAAAGCAGGAAGAAATTGATTTAACGAGCACGCTTTCTTGGAAACCTTTCCCTCAAGGAATGTAGAATGTAGAGCAAGCTGACATTTCCACAAGCCTGGACAACAAATGTGACTCCTGGCTAATTATGGTCCTGACTGTTTGTTCTCTCAGTGTGATGTAAAGCAATTGACCCGAAGGGAAAATAATCCTGCTTAGAGTCTATTACTGCAATAATAACAGGACATATTCGCATGCCCTGTCTACAGCCCCCAGCCTTTCCATGTGGGCCCTGGGATGGGGGTAGAATAGTCATGCGGCAGCGGCAGAGCTGTGAGCTCTTGCACAGAGCCCTGTTAAGGGGCTACGGCCAGTGAATCGCTGTAGTCTGTAGATCTACGAGCCACACATCATGCACCTTCCAGCCCATCTCCAAGCCTTCCGGCCATGCCACGGGGCACATTGCATTGGAGTGATGCTCTGAAACACACAAGGGGCACAAAGATCCCCTGGCACAGGCTTCCCACCACCTGGTACCTATTGACTGAGTGCAACTTCGGCCCTTCTCTTCCGTCCTTGGGAGCTGTCCCAATGAGGGACCGCCTTTAAAATCAGCCCCTTCCACTCTATCTATGGTGGAACTCGCCCCTTTTTAGAGAGCAACACAAACTTTTTCAGTATCTCAAAAACTCTCGTGGAATGGGCAAACCATTTTCCACCCAGCTCTAGGAATGACCTCCTGCCTGATTGCCTCTGCCGGCACTGCGTCCAAGCGGCAGCCGGGATGATCAAACATCCTCTAGAGTAGTGTTTCTCAACAACCGGTCCCTGAGATCTCCCGGACACCATCTTGGAAGGCAACAAGCTGGTCCCTGCTATCAAAAAGATTGAGAACCACTGCTCTAGATTTTCATCTCCATGATTCCATGAAGTTGGAGAGATTTAATTCGGAGAGGTAAATTGTGCCCTCATTTATTTTGGAGTAAATCCAGACTAGCCTCCTTTGACCATATTGGAGTAATACTGTATTTATAATAGGGTAACTGGCAGCAGAATTTGATTCCAAATGTTTAGCCTTCTCCCAAGAGCACTAACCCTGACTTAATGAGGAGTTAAATAGAATAGATTCTGGTGAGCAGTACCTGTAATAAAGTTTGAAAACAAACAGATTTTTGGATGTGGAGACAGCCCACTTTTTTGACAAACGACTCTACAAAAGGCATTTTCCCCCAACGACTGTATTTCCTCACTCATTAGGTTCTGCTCTGATCATCAGAATGTCACGTTTTGTAATAATTTAGCCACTGTTGTTGATAATTTTCTATATGCTGTAGTAGCAAATGAAAGCTCAGCTTTGATTTTTATTATGCATTACCATCCCTGACTCCCTTTAAGTGTACTATGGAGTAAATGATCTCCCAGATAGTCAGGTTCAGATGTGGATGTGATGGTAAATTCAAGTCCTGAAATTTCTATCCCAGTGGTAAAATGGAATAAAAAAAGCACTTTCTTCAGCGAATATCTGAGCTCCTTTTAGCTGTCGCAGCAGCATTACTGGTGGATTGTATTTTCTAAGATACAAGCAAAGTATTCAACCAATGTATGCAAGGCTCTCTTGTCATGAAATAATAAAGCATTGACCAAACAAAAAAAATAATAATCAGCCAATGCATTCTGCTTTTGTTATTATGAATTTTACATGAACTTGACAGGTGATAGCTGGTATCAAATTTGGAGAGTAGAGCATTTAATTAAATATCCACCCTCATTCCCATATCTAACATCACCTTGAATAAAAGTATTTGCCTCAGACTCCAGCTCAGAAAGGCATTCTTATCAGAGAAGAATTGCTTCTTAATTGCAGAGTCTTGCTGGTGAGAAGCCTGTTCCTGATCTGTTATCTGAAGATTATTGATCTACATCCAGAAAGGTTGCAGTGAGCCTGTGATTAGTTTTCTCGCTATCTGATGCACGGTATTAACAAGCATCTATATTACAATACGAGGAAAAAGAGAATTCACCTGTCCAGTTCTGGGTGCTGCACTTGAGGAAAGATGTGGACAAACTGGAGAGAGTCCCAACAAGAGCAACTAAAATGCTCAAAGGGTTAGAAAGCCTGACCCGGGAAGAAAGGTTCTAAAACCAGAGCATGTTTAGTCTTGAGAAAAGGAGACAGAGGCCACCAGATAACAGTTTTCAGGTATGTGAGGAGCTGTTACAAAGAGGACAGGGATCAATTGTTCTCCATGGCCACCGAAGGTACAAGATGAAGGAATAGGCTTAATCTGCAGCAAAGGAGATTCAGGTTAGATATTGGGGAAAACTTTCTAACTCTCAGGCTGGTGAAGCTCTGGAACAGGTTTCCAATGGGGATTGTGGAGGTTTGTAAGAACAGGTTGGACAAACACCTGTCAGGGATGGGCTAAGTTTACTTGGGCCTGCCACAGTGCAGAGGACTGGGCTTGATGACTTCTTGAGCTTCCTTCCAGCCCTACTTTTCTACAATTCCTGGGGTTGAACACTAAGAGCTACAACACTGAGTCAGCTCCCACTAGCCGTTGCAATGATCTGTGCCGTCATTGCATTGCCAATGGACCGCTCACTGTTACGGGAATCATTCTGAATACCAACTGGTCAGACAAAGCAGAAATTCAGTGCCCTACCACTGGGCTGTAGCATCAGTCTCTCTCTGGCCTTTGGCCCAATGAATACTTAATTATTTACCTAAAGGGGACCAGCTTGAGAGAGAGACACACCCCAAAACAGCCTGGTGATTAAGGCTCATCCCTGGGACACAGACTCAAGTTCCTGCTCTAAATTAGATAGACTTGGGACTGAAACCTGCCTCTCCCACATCCCAGATACATACTCCATGTGCCAAGCTCTGAGCTATTCTGCAAGGGCTTCCCTTTCACTCTGGTTTTTCATGAAAAGCTTCCAAAGGTCTCGGTTTCCTCCTGACATTGGATGAGACAATTGTTGAAATCCTGGAAAGTTTCACTGGCCAGGAAATGACTAGCCAGGACTCCTGGGTTCTTCTTCCTGACTTTCCCACTGACTCGCTGTGTGAACATGGGCAAGTCACTCCCGTTTCTGTACCTCTGTGCCGTACTTAACTTGTAATGGAAGAGGTGCCAGGACTCAAGCAATGTTTTTACTTTCATAACTGATGGGGCAAGCCCAGAGGTGCCGGGACTATGAACTGCCAAGTCTAGCAGTGCCGGGGCTTAGCCCTGGCAAGCCATGGCACAGATTAAGCACTGCCTCTGTGTACCTGTCAGTAAAAAAGGCATAATATGATTTACTTACCTTAAATGCTATTAGGAGGTTTCGTTCATTAGTGGGCCTGATTCCATTGTTTCCTACCAGGGTAACTTTATATGGCACAACGTTTGCAAATTGCTCTAGCTTCCTGGAATAAAAATCATTACAGAAGAGCAAGGTTTTATTCTTACACGGGATCAAATTTTATCCTGTTCATCTAGTGTAGAAACTCATCCAGTCCACACTGAAACAGAAAAATTTTACTTCATTAAACTCAAACAATCTTTCTTTACAAAACAACCACTCAATTACCAACATTGCGTATTGAATACACTGACTTTTCTATTGAAATGGACATGGTGCCAACCAAACTGGATAACTCAGTCACAAAATCAATGATATCACATTTACTCAATCAAATACATTGCTTAGTAAATTATGTCCATGTGAAATTAAATAGACGAATATACTAGTTGCACACTGACATCAGGCTTCAGAACTTTGGCACATGCAAGTTAAAAATAAGGAAATCGATAGGTGAGAGAGAATGTATTTGACATCAGTCACTGCTTTTAATACATTAATTTCTTCACCAGATAAATCAACTATTGATCATGCTTCAACTTTCTGGGAGCCGGAACAAGAGAACACAGTACGCTCTCCCTTTCAGAAATCTACAGGGGCCTACAGAGCTACAGGGGCCTTCTGCCTTGGTCTGTGACACAAGGATATTCTGACTGGGAGCTGGATGGATGGGAAGGCCTCAGACGCCATTGGAAGAAAGACTTCATCCCTCAACTTGTTCCTGAAGTTATCATGAGTTGGATGAAGAATGATTGTTCCACAGGATTGCTATGTGCAGCTTACTTTGAAAAGCTGCTGCCACTCACTCTGCTGAGGGTGTTTGTAAACGAGACCAAAGCTTTGTCGAGAACAGGTGCATTTTTACAAGGGGATAACTAATGCCTGTTGGCTATCCTACTGTGAATCCTAGTGCAGACCACGAGGTCAGCCACAGCCAGGAGTGTAGTGCTGCCTTTTCCTAGTTACCTCATGGTAAACACTACCGGTGCTTTGTCTGCACTAGGGTTTTAGGAGAGCCAGCGCCCCTTAATTAACCTGCTGCAATTCCCCCTTCCCTTTTTATGCAGTGAAGCCATAGTCCAAGTGAACGGTGTCTGCAGCATTTGCAACGTCAGGTTGTTTGCCCACTTGTCTGCAAATCTGCCCTGTGACTGTGTCCATGTCCCTTCCCTGCAGAGTTTAGTTGCAATCTATAGTGAGTAGCCAGTGGGACTCACACAGGCTGGGACATATGTCCAGGGTGACAAGGGCTGATTCAGATGAAGAAAAGATAGGAAGAACAGTAAGAGGCCAATATGGCTCCATCAGGACTCCTCGATGCCCTGAAAATCAAATAGGACTCCTACAAAGAATGGAAACATGGAGACATTCCTAAGAATGAGCACAAGCATGTAGGGACAAATTCAGCAAGGCTAAAGTACAAAATGAGCTACACCTAGCAAGGGCCATGAAAGGCAATAAGAAGAGGTTCTGTCAATACATTAGGTGCACCAAAGGGGAGACATATCTATCCTGAGATGTTTCTTGTAGGAGAGCTAATCTGTTTATTTCTAAGCTCTCTGGACAGAGGGGTGAAGCTGATTCTGTGGTGGGAATTGGCGCCCTGGCTGCAGAAGCAACAGAAACATAGACAAGACTGAACTGACCAGTAAGCTGAGCAGCTACTTTAGAGACTGCTCAGTTTGACATAGTGTGTTCTGTTGATAGCAGATTGTTCTAAGGTGCATTTAGATCCTGATGCAAATCCCATTGGAGCCAATGGAAAGACTCCCACTGACTTCAATAGGATTTGGATTCTATTACTATTATCCCCTTACTGCTGATCAGAAGTAAGAACATAAGAATGACAAGAACAGCCATAGTGGGTCAGACCAATAGTCCATCAAGCCCAGTGTCCTGTCCTAGATTGATAGAGGTGCTAGATTAGACTGAAAGCCTGAAGACTGAGGTCCTCTATCGGCCATATAGGTACAACATGGATAGTGGCAGAACAAACGTCTTAGGCACACTCCGATATTCCTCAGCAAGAAATCCAAAGGGAGGGACTACCTAGAATTCTGTCCTTGTGGCCATCCAGTCTTGGGCCTCTCCCATCAGATTGCTAACTGTGGACAAAGAACGCCATGTGCCATGTTGGTGTCCGCGAAGTGGGCAGCTGGAAATGGATTGAGACCCGCTAATTCATTTCACAATGTTACTGTTAATGCATTTCCCAATTGCTGGACTGGCCACTTTGGCCTTTTCCAATGGGCTCTGTTTTCTTTAGAGGAAGGTCACTTTATGTGCGCAGTAAAATACCAGTGTGCAGCTCACACCCACACACTCTTGTTGGGCTCATTTCATGGGCTGTCTAGTCTCTGCTCTGCCTCACTAAGTCTTTTGTGTGGTGTTTGCTGGAAATAAAAGTGTTGCTTTGATGCTCAAGTCTAGCTCTTTCCTCCTCTCTCCAGCTCTCTGACAGGGTCATCAGTCAGGTCTCAGGCTTGAATCATGATCCTACTCAGAGGGAATGCAGCAATTTTGGCCTTAACTTCTGGCTGCTGCTGTGTCTTTGGTGCTTAGAATTTTATTTTATTTATGTGTATCTAGGATTTTCTAGCTATCGCCCCATCACTATAGCATCTAAGCTTCTCATACATGCCAATGAATTTATCCTCATGGCAACCCTGCAGGGTAGACAAAGCATCATTATCCCAGTTTCACAAATGGGGAAACTGAGGCACGGAGCATAATTAGTGTGATTTCCCAAGGTCAAATAGGAAGCTTGCTGCATCGCTGGAACTCTGGAGTCCCAATGCAGTGCTAAACACACAAGACCATCCTTCCTCCAGTTGGAATTCTGGGCTTCAGTTTTTGTGAAGTTCCTTTCTAGGGGCTTGTAGACTCTACCACCCTTGGGTGACTGCAGTTCAGGGCTTAGGCCTTAGTGTTTGGATCCCTGGGGATAGGGCCCCAGCAACTTCACTTATTTTCATTTCTTTGTCTGTAGCACTTTCAAAGCTTCATCTTCCTAAACACACTCGCTGACTGAATGCAGTTCTATTGTACGCGGAGGGCCACATTTTCAAATGCAAGAGCACTGACTGCTCCATCGAAGACTGAAATCTGCACCGAAGCTGTTGAGTACAAATGCACCCAAGTACCTGGTTTTTGCACCCAAATATCCATATAGGGTTTTTTTCTGTGTCATTGTCTGAACTATGACTCCTAGAACACACCTCCTTCCCAGGCAGAAGAATTTGCTTGTGGACAATCTCTCTCCAGCTGTCCAGAAAGACAACTGTGCAATGTATTATTGTAATATGCATGGAAACGTGATGACTGACTGAAGGAAGGCAGATGTTTTGCTAATGCTAAAACAAATAAAGCAAAAATAACGGTTGCAGGGGACAGAGAGACCACTGTCAATATTTTTCAGATATTTTGTCTGAGAGAATTTAAAAAACCCAGAAAGTTGATAACCGCTGAGCAAACATTCTGCTTGTGCAGTAGCCTGGAGACATACGAAGAAGCCAGTATTCAGTCCCTAAGACCAAATGAGGAAGTCATACCTCATACCTCTAAAATAGCTCCCAGTCACCAAATAAAAAACAACTTGTAGACAAAGGGAAAGGAGGATTCAGTGGATTTGGAACTCCATTACGCTAGGTGCTGTACAAACATATGCAAAGACCAGGTCTCTGCCACAAAGAGCTTACAATCTAAAGGCATGAAGTCAAAGAGAGCTTTTCCGTTGATTTCAATGGGCTTTGGATCATGCCCTGAAGCCAAGCCCTTGCAAACAGCCACGTCCCTGCACCTAATTCTGTCCTTAACATTGCACTACCAATGGGACCTATTGCAGTCCTTGGCAAGATTCCCTTGGGTAAGGTTATGTTTGTTGCGTTAGTGTTCGCGGTTTCACAGCTTACGCTGACATAGGTGGGAGGGAGGGAGACGTTGGTAATTAATTATTCTGGGCGCATCTAACACAATGTTCACATAATCTGTTATTTATTAATTCTAAATGATTTGCCCAGCTCTTGCCATGACACAGCTGTGTGCGTATGTATAGAAAGGGGTTTGGGTTGGGATTAGTTTTTTTTTAACATGTATTTATTTTCTACCTTTCGGGGGGGGAACTCTCCATCTCCACTAAATGCTTCCCCTACATTTAACACATCGATATCATGGACTCCTCTGTCACTTTATTATTATTGCAATCACTGAGCTATATATTATGGGCCTCTTTCTCATTACTCCACGCCAGCAGGAATCGCTCCCTTGATTAATCAAAACAATGTTGTTAATAGAGTTTAATCTTTTGCAAATCTGGTATGGGACGAGGTTGTGCTATTCTGTGCCCTGCTGCTGGTGTGAGGGAAGGACCACGAAGCAGGGGTGGTTTGGTAGCATGATTAAGTCTTCTGTGGAATACGCTTTAGCCGGATCTAACTTTACCTGGGAATGATCTGTTCTAACAAATAGAGAAGAGCATAAACTAAGCACTCTGGCTTTGTGCTAAGAAGAGGTTGGACAAACCCCTGTCAGAGATGATCTCTAGGGTTATTTGGTTCTGCCTCAGTGCAGGGGACTGGACTTGAGGAACTTTCAAGGCGCTTTCACGTCATACCCATGGCCTAGCTGCATTCCCCAAGTCAGCCAGCTGGAGAAGACATACAGTCCCTGAAAATATGCCAGAATTCTCATATTAAACCAACCAAAATGTCCTCTTAGGACAGTTAAGATCCAATATGGCTGGAGGGAGATGAGCACACAATGGGCCTAATTCTATTCTCAGTTACACTGGTATAAATCCAGAGTAAACCCATTGATTTAGCAGCATCACTCTGGATTTACATTACTGAGTTTGAATTTACAAATTCTGGGAGCAGAATTTGGCTCATATGATAGAGATGAGGAGTGAGGTCATATTCTTGCCTTTTCCTCTGCAAAGTGAAGTGTTCGTAAAACATTTGGATGGGAATTTAAAGAGCATTTCACACAAGGGGAGGGAGAGAAATCATTTATTTGCAGACAAGCTGAAGTTTCTAATCTCTGCATTGTGGATGATCTGATTTACACAGGGGCTGCTTATCTTTATACCATTGCTAACCTCTAACTTCCATTTCTCAGCACCACACCAATAACACAGCTGTTGTTTGTCTGTGATAAAAGAAAAAGGAAAAAAGCGGTGGAGGGAAGGAAATAGCATTATAAAAATACATCGCAGGATACCAAAATAGAAACAGTCAAAGCGCCGTGTCCTACTTTAGAACACATTGATGTGGTAAGCGGGGAACAGGCTGGTCATGTTTTTATCTGGAGTTGGCTGGTGAGAAGCACACATTGCTCCTCTGCCCTAAAATCAATTCTGAGGGGCTCAGGACTGCCTGGGTTTCAATCAGAAGATGACAAGGGTGATAAAATGAATTAGCAAAGCAAGAGACAATCCGCAAACCGTTTGACTGGCCCAGTATATTTTATATCAACAGCGGCTTTATCTCCCTGACAAAGAGAAACACGCTTGCTGCTGAAGGTTATCGCGGGTGATATGATAGGTACAATTGTTTCCCTTTCAAGATGCTCTGTGACGGAGCCAGGCAGTTTATTGAAACGATGAGATTTCCAGCTAACACATGCCTGTCACTCAAGTGAATTAGCCAGCAGCGGGCTCTGGTACCCTCCTGAATTTATATTAGAATTATAGATGAACTGACAGTAATAGACCCCAGCCTCTCCCCCATCCATCCATCCATCCGTCCGTCCATGCCCCTAATGGAGCACCTGACAAGCTCCCACAGTGATGAATTGTTTCTCCAGAGAGAAGCCTGCACTTCAGAAAGCAGCAACTAATGAAGCAAAGGGCAAGGCAGGTGAAGGAAGCTCTCTCCATACCTGGCATTAGTCCAACAGGAGTCAAGTTAGGGCTGAATGCCAAAGATCAGGCTTGGCCACCCACCCAGGAACAGACACTGGCCAGGCCGTGAGAATATTCTGGTTTTTGGTGCCATCCAGAGGGAGACAAGAGCCCATGGAGGTACCACATAGCGAGAGCCAGAAAGGCCACAGATCAGGAGCAGCCGTGGACAGGTACAAGGAACCTCCTGCTCAACCCATCCATACTGAGAGGCCTTCTAGAGATGGGCCTGAACCAAACTCTGGATCCAGAGTTGGCGAAGGATCAGAGCTCGATGTTCATCCAAACTTCCCCAACCCCCAGATTCGGACATAAGTTTGGATCCAAACTTTGCAGCTCAGCCCCACCCTTCACTGTCCCATGAGTGCTTGCTCTTGGAAAGCCCTTATTTATGTCCCAGGGCAGAGGGCGTCTGTTGGCAGCAGGGCTTTGCCTCCACAAAGGAGACAGCAAATGTTTTACAGTGATTTGCAGCAAAAGGCAGCACATTTATATGATCCTGTGGGTATCAGTTAGACTGTGAGCTCTTCAGGGCAGGGAATGTCTCTTACTATTTGTCCATATGCAGCACCTGGTACAATGGGATCCCATCTCCACCTCTGTCGGCCCCATAATAAATAACCACAGCAGTGGTAATCAGCTCATTTCTCTCACATTATCTATTCCCCAACTCCCAGGAGACCTTTTTTTATTTTTTAGAATCATAGTGATTATTACCACCGCCAGGAATGGACCTAAACTTTTCCAATCACCCTCTGTTGGACACTTCGCTTCTTCACGGGGAACGTTCTTTAGGGATCTCATGTGAGCCCGTTGAACATTAAATCAGCTGATTCACCCTTCTGTTTCATTTAATAGCTAACCCTGAGCAGAGAGAACTCCTTAGGACTGCTGGGTTACCTTGCTAAATGCAGCTGTTGCTAACATTGGGTGGTAATGATACCCTCCCATCCTCAACAGATCACCAACTTTTCCATTCCAAGCCTTGCTCTATAGTTGTCCCATCAACTCTCTCGCCCTTCTTGCTGACTCTTGGCTTTGCCGGGGCTGCACCAGCTTTGGGTTGTTCTGATGCCATCTAGGCTACAACCTGTCACCAGACTCCAGAAATATAAATCTATGTCTTGGGGGTTACCAGGAGACTTAAAGGAGGTCGCAGTGCCCGTGATCTCCCCTCATGTCTGGATACCCGGCATTGAGAGGAACTCACAGCGTGACATGGTCCAGTGAGCAGAGGATGGAACTGGCGGCTAGGAACCCCCAGTTCTGCCACTGACTTGCTGAACAGCCTCAGACATGTGCCATCATTTCTTGAAAGTGGCCTCTAAACTGGGATTCCTCAAGTTGGTGGTGCCCAAATTTAGACACACTTGGCCAGATCTTTCACCTGGGCGTGCCTGCTTGGCACCAGCCCTGTCGCATGAAGCCAACCTAAAACCAACGTATGCAGCCAGAGGAGGAATCCCTTTGTGGCTGGGCATTCACCATGGGGAGAGAGACATCATAGCTGGCTCTCCGCCATCACCAGCCCTCACAGCCCATTTGGAAATTCTGTGGCTGTCTCAGTTTTCCTATGAACACGCTTTATGGGGTAACATGAGGGTTACCTAGTTCATGTTCCTATGCACCTTCGAAGACGTGAGCACTCTCTAAGGTGCAAGCATGCCTTCATTATTACTAATTAATTAATTAATTATTCAGCATCGCTTCCCACAACTTTAAACCCCACTGAGCTGGGAGAGATCGAGCGTTGGCTGAGAAGCTGGAACCTTTCCGAGCCTTTCAGCTGTGAGACTCACATGGCTTGGTGTCTCAGTGGAGCTGTGCTGACTGATAGACATCTCCATATATAACAGTCTCTTCCACTGCACGGACCGCTTGATAAGCTTCCCTCCAGTGCTCCCCGCACAGTGCTCTGGATGGCTGCCCTGATTCATTTAAACAGGAGCAATTTCTTACCTCATGGCCTCACACTTTCAGCCAACACAACTGTCAGGCCTTTCCTCAGTCCCCAGCAGTCCGTGCGTCTGCTCCCCAACTGCAGGAAGAACTTGCTCGGCATTTGTTGCTGCAGGGGGGGCCATGAATGACCTGAGTGGAGGGACATGTTTCGCCTTAAACATAAAACCAGAACTCACTGACAGCCGGGGCCAGGCTCCACCACCAGCGCTGCCTCCCTGTGCGGAGTCCCGGCACTTGGCTCTCGTCAGAACAAGTGAATCGGTTTTTGTCAAGGCAGAAAAGGCGGTTTTGACAAACCTGAATGTTTTGTTAAATCACATCGATTTTGGCAGTTTTGTTTAGGAAAAAAATAGAAGAAAGGTTTAGAAAACAGCAGAATGTCCAATTTTGACATTTTTGAAACAGGAAATTTTGAGGTTTTGTTTTGAAATGATTTTCTGTTTTGAAATTTACTTTCCTCTGAAAACTATTGTTAATAAAAAATGGTCAAAGTCCAAAGAAAATGTTTTGATGGCCCGGAAATGAACATTTTTTAAAATTTCATTTTGCAAAAAACTTTAACATTTTGGCATTTCACCCCAATTCAGGAGGATTTTTATTTCAAACTCTCCAATTTTTTCACAGGATGGATAATCCATTTTCTGACCAGCTGTGGTTCTCAGAGAGAGCTGAAGAGACTCCAGCTACTCAGCCATGCAGGGGAATAAGGGGGCGTGAGAATCTCCCACTTAAAATTTTATGCAGGCTACCCAGACCTAGGGACCCTGCGCATCCATTATCCTTCACTCAGAGCAGCGGGGACAGGAAAGAGCTGGGATTGGAGGGAGCCTCCTATGGATGTGCTGCACTATGGAGTGTCCTATGGATGTGCTGCAGATACAGGCCAGTAGCCAAGGGGTGTAAGAAGAATTCTGCCTTGGTCCATCCCTCTGACTGGAAATTCGTCACGAGGTCCAGTCTTTCACCTCTCTGGGTTGGATTTTTTTTCCCCTCTGTATAAAAAGGAGTTTATCATATGCTGTTATCTACCAAAAAGTCAAAGTTAGCATACAGCCCTAGCAGCTCTCGGGTTCATTTTGTGCCTGCTTTGCCTTAAAAACTGTGTTTCAACCAGGGCATAAAAGCAGCAACTGGGGTTCTGTCAATAAGACTCATTTTCTGGTTGTCAGATCTCGTTAAGAGTTTGCAGACAAGGACTTCCACTTACTGGCATTCTCCAAGGACTCGGGCCTTTACAGGAATTAATCCAGTTCTCTAAGTCTTAAGTTATTGAAACACTTTGTGAAAATCTGTGTGAGATGAGCAGATGCAGTCGGGCTCCCCGTGCGATTCCCTTTCATTAATCTCAGCTCTCTGTCAAGGCTGTCTGCTATTGATCTTCTGTCAGTCAGTCCATCAATAGTCCGCTCTGCAGTCCATGGAAGGCAGCTGTTAAAATTAACATGGAGGGGTTTTTTGTCCAATCACAAAGGTCTTGTAATCAATGCAACCCTGGGATGAAACCAGGCACCTTTCTTCCCAGATACAGAAATTCCTGGTTTGGATCCTAGGTTGTGCTGGGCTCATGAGAAAAGTTCCCAGTACAACATCAAAGGAGGCAGCTGCATTCCGCCCTTTTCCATTAAAGGCTCTTATTTCTGATTTCAGTGGAGGCAGTTGCTGAAATCCATGTATAAAAGATGACCCTACAGCCGAGCATGCACTGAGCTGTAGGAAACTTGATCTCCTGCTGGAACACAGAGAAAATGACGTGTCTTGTTTTCTCCCTCTAAAGTCTGTTGGGAGACAAATTCCCCACTTTTGTCAGCGAGCAGAAACTCCTGGGGATGAAAAGATGATGATGAAACATCACACATGGGACAAGGCTGAACTCTTTGTGCCAAGTGAAAATGCCCCATCCCTTTTCCCAGAAAGAAAAGCTCTGTCGCTTACAGAAATCGCCTTTCCTTTTGCTAGGGTAAGAAATTAGATGGGAAATCACAGCGGGCCAGAGATGGTGCAGATGAAGGCTCTGGCATTTCACACCAGCTGAGGTTCTGGTCCAGAATGCTGTGCTGCTCCGTGAAGAACGACAGTTCCCCCAGCCCAGCCTCTGAGCTTTCCCACATAGCCCTGCTCCAAAGCACGTCACTAAATACAAAACAAATGCTGTGGAAAAAACAGAAACAGGCTTGTTCTCTCTTTCGTGGGTGACAGTTTTCCTCAATATTATTCCATCTTGCTATTCATTGACTATCTGCCCCCTTGGGTTAGGTCTCAACATGCTTTCCACACTACAGCTCACATTTCATCTTCAGAGATTTGTCATCCTTTCGGGCCTTATTGACATATCAGTCATCAACGTTAATGGTCAAAGAGAGTTCATCTTCTCAAAAGCAAAGCAGAGTGCACGAAATAATAAAGATCAGAGCTGCAGACCTACAGATACAAGAGAGCTAAAAGTCGGCTCATGTTTTATGTGATAGTAAGTCTAAGTCCAAATCAAGCACTGGCTGGTCACTTTCTGCACCAGTGAGCTAGTTAAGATGAAGAGAATCCCCTTGTGACACTGTGATGCTCTTGTCCTCAAAGTAGCACCTTGGAACCCCCATCTGTCATATAATCATGCTATGTTTTGTACAAAGTGCACCTTGTGAGGTATCATTTTACATCTCGATTTGTTGGACATTAATATCCTGTTAGATGGTAGGTGCTATCGCTGGGTGGGAAGTTATGAAGCGTTGCTTTATATGCTATTGAAATATGTTGGGAAACTGAGAAATGTCCAGCACCAACAACACAGTGGAGAGCCCAGACAGCGCTGATGAAAACAATCCACTATCCTAGGGACTGGAGAGGAGACGGCTTGGCCAATGGGGACTGCCTGACCCCTACCTCACAACAAAGCTCTTTCTAGCAGCTGAAAGAAGGCACGAAAAGAGAGGCAGTGACATCATCACTTGGCCTCTCTTGCCTTCCCCCTCTCAACATCTGGAAGACAAAGACTTTGAACTGGGGAAGTTTGGTGCCAGGCGGGATGGTAGTCCCAGCCACTGTAACCTGCTTGTACCATGTGTCAGGGTGAGACTCTGCTTGATTCAAATCCTGCTTAGTTTGTAGCATTTAGACTGTGAATGTATTTTTATTTCTTAAAGTAACCAGCTTCGATCTCTATGTCTGCTACTTATAATCTCTTAAAATCTATCTTTCTGTAGTTAATAAATCTGTTTTATACGTTACCTAAGACAGTGAGCATTTGGTTGAAGGGCTTGGAGGAATCATAGCTCAGGTTAACAAGGCCTGGCGCATGTCCGCTTTCCTTTGACCAAGTGGTGAACTAGGTAATGCACTTACACTGGCCAGCGTTCTAACCACTGAAAGATGATACAGATGCAAGACTGGGGAGCTGGGGGGAACCAGCTGAAGCCTCCCTATTGATGCTTCCTGAGTGGCTGAGAGATCATTCGTGGCAGTCAGTTGGGTGTTTCCCTGCCTGTGGATAGCTGTGTAAGTGCAGGGCCTGCCAGAGGCTTGAAGCTTGACATCAGCATCACAGTGGGAGAAGCAGCCCAGGCTGGTGGGTTTGGAGGGCTCAGAGGTCACGCCGTGCAGGTTGCACCCCAGGGACCCCGCAACAGACATATATTACATGTGGGGCGCTGGAATAACAGCCTGGTGAAGTGGAAACCGTTGGGAAGGCGCATGGGGGGGCTAAGACAGCAAACACTGGAGGGAATGGCAGGCTATGCCACTAAGTTAAACTGGAACAGAACCAGGTCCAACTGCATTGCAGGATGGAAATGACGGAGACAAGGGAGTGGTGCAGAGGGAAAACTGGTGTTTTCGGACAGGTGGCTTTGTCCATTTGCAGAGAAATTGATGTGGAGAGCAAGGGCTCAGTAAGGAAGCAGAAGTCTTTGAGAAAAGAGTCGCGATTACCTCTGACCATTGATTTCCAGAGTCTATAGCTGTATCTGCAACAACGAGACATTCAGGAGCCTGCGTGATTAAACTGGAGAACTGGAGGTAAGACCACACATGCAGCTCAGAACTGCAGAGCCCTGCTGCTGAGCTGTACAATGTTGTGCGGTGGGGGTGAGTCCTCCCGTCTCCAGACTGCTGGGAATTCCCTCCTGTGTAGAGCGCCAGCACACATCCTGTGCACCAGTGAAGGGCTTAAGTAGGACTGAACAGTGCACAAGCCTCAGACTGGGGTGAGGACTGTGCTGGGTCACTGAAATATCTGACTGACGTTTGAACCCAACTTCTGGGAGAGCCTAAGACTTTTAGTGCTGTTAAAACTGGAGGATCGTCCTGTACTGATTAGCAACTCAAAAAAATACGTCTCTGGTGTTATGGGCTTAGCTATTCTGAGGGGACTACACTGGCCCTGTGAGAACTCCATGCATTGCTACTGTCCCCATCACCTAGGTAACCGTATTTTCAAATTACCTTAAGACAAAAGCTATGACAGAAATGGAAAAATCTGGGGCCCTGTTGGACTCCCTGGTCCCTGGCCAACCTTATTTGTTAGCCATCCTGACTTTTTCCCAGTCTGTCTCATTCTTTCCACCCAGCTTTTCTGCCAATGATTCCTCCAGTTTGGATGCTATCTCCGTTCTGATTCATCGGTCCTTACTGCCTCAGCCAGGCTCACCTGAAATGTCACCATCAATTCCAAGATTGATTCACCAACACTGAAGAGCAATCTCTGTACCAGTGTTTATGATGTCAACAGCCACAGCCAGCTGTTGCCAATGGTAACCAGCGAGTCTGTCGCACCAGCATTATTGCTCGCCGCCCAGACCCATCTGCAGTGATACACATTGGTGGAATGAATAAAACATCCTGGAATTCAAGGAAAGTTTTTCCAGAAAGAAATTCAGGGGTTTTTTTTTATATTTTTATTTAAAACTGGGACATTTGGATAAATACTAATAGTCAAATAAATCAGCACAGCTATAGATCACAATAATCCACTCTTTTAGATTTGTGATCTATAGCTGTGCTGGTTTATTTGACCATTAGTGAATTTGCCCTATTGCTTGGCAGATCATTCCAAACTACCTGCAACACCGCTCAGTCATCAACAGGAATAGGGAAGAAGAGACCAGGGTTCGTCTGTAGTAGAACAGGGTGGAAAATTTCATCCAACATTTTTTTCAGCCAAAAATGCAGATTTGGTGACACCACAATGTTCTGCTGGCATGAACGCTGAGTGACTGCACTAGTCAATGAGCTTCTCTCTTTGCCTGCACAGCAATCCGGCAGCATGGAGCGATAATCAATGACAAACAATCGCTGAGGTGATTCAGCGGCAGCTTTTACAATGCTTAATGATGTAAACTAATTGTAAATTGCATCAAAACGGGGAACTTAATGGCACTTTAGCTCTTGAAAGGAATTTAAATACTGAAGAATTCGCTAATATTTCTAACCAGCAGAGTGGGGGTGCGTGAAGAACCACTGAATTAAGTACACACACACACACACACACACACAGAGGCACTCGCTCACACATTTCACTTATAATAAAGAGCCACTTTGTTATCTCATGGACCAGTGGGCTAAGAATTCTGCTGCCATTCCTGATCATTCAGACTCTAAGGCTCATTCTTGGGTTGTTTCATCATTTCTCGGCTCTGTCTTGCCCGGAAACCAGAACTGAGCAACATTTTGATGATTGATTCTGCAGTTCAAAATGGCTTGTGAGTCTGGAAATGGGCCATGACTCAGGGCAACTCGTATTTGATCAGAACAGATTCACCTGACCCCAGTTATAACCCCCATTGATTTCTCTGTTTTGCAAGTTCTTTATGGGTCATTTTTGTCTCTTCCATGCAAAGCAAGCACAGAAGTCTGATCTCCAAAAAGGAAGCATCTTGCCTTGCTGCTAAGCCGATAAGGCTGCTCTTATTTATCTCTAAAATTGAGGCTTAACTGGCTTTCTGTCAGCTTTCAGATTGACAATAACAACATATCTTCCAACTCATTAAACTACGGATAGTCAACTATTTTTTGTCAAGGTCCAAATTTCTTGGTCAAGGTCCAAACTCCAGAGAAAATAATAAAAAAATAATGATAAGGAAATAAAAATATTTCAGGGTCCATTCAAAAGCACCTGGTGATCCAGATTTGGCTGGGGGTCCACCTATTGACTACCTGTGCCTTAAACCCTTTCCATATTGATACTGAATGCTACTTCTGCTCAGACCAAGCCTTCCTGTGCTACAACAGCTCCATACTTCCCATTACCCACCACCACAAGGCATCTACTTGGTCCAAGGGGAGAAGCAGTCCTACCCCTGACCCAGCTGCATGGCTTGCAACATGCTACCAAGTTTCAGATGAACATTTAAAAATCAACGTACTGGAGACAGGGTTAGCTAGAAAAATCAAGGAGATGGTGACTCCACCAGCTTCTAATCCTTCTCTTCTGACAGACCCCCATTCTATATCTTGCTCTCTTTCTTTTCCAATTCAATGTTTTTCATTCCCCAAAAAGTCCGTGAATGTGACAGCTTCTGCAGGCTGGTAATACAGCACCATCCTCCAAAGAGGGGTCTCGGTACCTCTGGAAATCAAGCTCCCCAGTATCTGATGTCAAGCAGACCCAAAACTCAGGCACTCCAAAATCAGTGGCCACTGACGGTTTGGCCTTAACACCTCTGTGCCTTTTCTGATGATGCACATGATGATCATCATCATAATGCTTACCAGCCCCACAGGAGTGCAGTGAGGGTAAACAGTTACTGTTGTGAAAGTGCTTTGAGGTCTAGGAATGAAAGTCTCTAGAGAAGTGCATAGTATTATTATAAATTATTATTATGTCACTCATTGCATAGAATTGGTTGGAGGTTTCCTATGGGAGAATGCCACCAGGGAGGTGGACACTAGCAAGATGAGCAAGCTAGATAAGCATCTTTTTCATGAAAGACATTGCACTGAGAGAAATCAGATGCACTCACATATAGAGGAAAATATTTTGAGAAAAGTACATGGGGAGCTATTGCATAAACCTTTTTCTTTACTATTGACTATTAGTCCATTTCTAAAGTAATTCGCCACTGGTGGGTGTGTTGTTCTCCTCACTGAGGTACTGAAAGCTGGTGTTTAACAATAATATTTTCTTTGTTCATACATCACATAGCACACAAGCCAGAGCCTGCTGCAGCCTGACACTGTCTGATCTGCCCCGAAGACCAGAGTGCTGCCCACCACAATGGAGGACGACTTTTGGTCTCTATCGCCACATCCCATATAAGAAAGACACCTGCTCCACACTTCCACATTCACCCCTACCACTGCTTGGGGTGAGTGTGTGCATGGGGGTAGGTGTTTAGTATTTAGGGCTCAGCTGGATTTATCAATGCAAATCTTTCCAGACGCCGTAGCGGATACCGATGGTACCGTCCTGCTGTACAGTGCCATGCGGCCAGGCATGTTTGTGGTTGCTTGATAAGGCAGCATGAAATCTAGAGAAAGCAGAGCAAGAGCAAAATAGAGGGAGATCTGCTGAATTAATTCTTTCCCTTTGTGTAAAGCCTGTTTCTACAAATGTATTCAGACAATAAATGGCAAGAGGTAAACAAGAGGCAGGATTTCCCATTGGCCCAAGGCAGGAAATAATTCAATTTAAAAATAATAATTGGAAAGCATGGAATAAATCCCAGAGACAGTCACGCAAATGAGTCTGTTGGACACGGTGTCCTTCCAGAGAGCAGTGCAACCCAGACAGACAGGAGAAGAGTCCAGGGAGTCAGACATTTACCCTCCAGATTAAGTGGTTTAGTGATATTGTCACTGTCTTTGACTGAACTTAATCTCTTGCTCAGATGAGCCTGCTTAGCCAAATTCACACCCATGGTTCATGGCTAAGGTTGCTAATCGGCTTTACACAGTAAAAGACAGAGGATGAGACTGCCTTTTGTTACCTCAGAAGTTACTGGGTTAGCCCAAATGGTTGTCCCAACCTCAAGCTGTATCCCAAATTAGTTTTTTAAATAAGACAAGGAAGACTTGTGCCACCTTAGAGACTAACCAGTTTATTTCAGTAGTTTTTAAATTCATTTTCAGGTGCCGGAGCACTTGCTTTTTTGGGATAGTGGCTAGAAACATAAATATCCCAGAAAATAACTTTTCTGACCCTAGTAGATGGGAAGTCCTACTGCCAAATGTCCATTTTGATCACAGGGCTGGAGACACTCAGATAAGTACCTTAATTTTGCAATATGGCTCCATTGTCCGCTGCTAATCTACATCCCCACCGAGTGAACTCTGCAAAGAAACAGAGACTGCAAAGACCTCAGGCTGCAACAGTTTTTCGCCTCTTAGCCATCTTCTAATGCAGCTCTTGGAGACGTGCATTTCAACTGAGGACTGATATTTATGAAGCTGAATGTGTGTAGCTGACCAAAGCCAATTTCAGGGGAACGTTAAAAGATATATGCAACCTGCCATCCCACTTGACTGGAACTTCTGGCTGAGTTTTAAATGGGCTGACACAGACGCTCTCCCGCTCCTTGATAGGTACAGTAGGTTTCATGCATGCAAATACTGACCTTTTTTAAATCCTTCCCAACCCCCTCCCCAGTGAGCTGCTGCGGCTGGGAGTGAAAGAAAGAGTTGGCAGGACATGAGCAGGCTGAATATCACTCTCCTTAAACAGCTCTGAGATGTTCAGGGGCATAAAACCTTTAAGAGCTCTGAATGGCATTTTTCAGTGCGTTGCCTCCCTCTCAAAAGGTCAGATGGGAGTTAAACTGGAGGCTGCTCCTCTCTCCATCTTAATCAGCCAGTGCTCACGCTTATCAAATTCCACTTCAGTCTCCTGACTCTGATTAAACTGATTACCTGGTCTGAATAATCCCAGTGCTTCACCGAAGGAAAACCAATGACTGAAGTGGGCAGCAGGGCAGTGACAGACAATGAAGAAGACACTGCAAATCGTGCACTATACAAAGGGCCTTCTCTCTGGGCACCCTTATCATCCAACATGTGGTTAAACCACACCACAACAAGGCTGCAATGTACTTTCTTTCTCTTATGAATAAGATTCTGCTTTGACGCTGTTGCGGCTGCCTGCTCATGAGTCCCACTGAAGATCTCTGCACCTTCCTTCCCATTCCAGTTGAGAAAAGAGACTCAGATTTTTCTCTTTGCCATTTTTCATTGCACAAGAATTTTACTGCTTTTTAATTGGCCAGTTTTCAAGGAAAGAGCAACCAGAGTGTGGCCAGGCTGGAACGTCTAGGAGGGAGTTGGAGGGGAGAGAGAGTGCAGGGGGGAGACTGGAAAGGGCTTAAAGGAAGGAGAAAAGCAAACTGCGTAGAGGGGGCAGAGGGAGTGTGGGTAGAAGAAGACAGAGGGAGGGAGACAGCAAGAAGAGAAAAGGAGAAGGAATAAGACGAGGAAGACTTGTGCCACCTTAGAGACTAACCAGTTCAGGAGGAACACAGAAAAATTGAGGCTGTGAAGCACGGAGAAAAAAGGAATCTTTGGAGCATAGAGGCTGAAAGAATCTGGCCCTTTGAAGCAAAGAGACAGTCAGAGGCAGAACTATAACTATATGCTAGTGTTATGACTGTCCATTACAGTGCTACACTACGGCATTAGAGCGAAGCACTAGGGGTGTATATTATGGCTGTACAGGCTAGAGCTGTGCTGTAGGTTATGGCTCTCTGGCTACACACCTAAAGCTATGGAACAAACTTTCAGAGGAGATTAGGTCACTCTAGAGACTGACCATTGTTAGGAAATGCAGTAAATCCTCCCTCTTTGGAAAGACCTTTCCACAAGGAGAATCCTCCTCCCAACACGTGCACCCTTGCAGCCCAGAAGCCCAAACGAGGCCCCCACCGAAAACCAAAACCTTGAAACCCCCCAAATAAATCAACCTAAATAACCAAACATCTAAAAAAAAATTAAAAACCACAAACCCTCCCCCAAGCAGAGATTTTACCCCTGAAAGGGAGAAGAACCAGAGCCTCCTTGAAGACCACTAGGCACTTCACTACTGATATTGATTTTGCATGGAAGGCATTCAGATGCCAGGGTGATGGTCAGCAGTATAAAGCCCTGAAACAGAGACAGAGAGAGAGGGCCCCAGGGAACGGGAACAGATTCATCCAACCAATGCAAATGAGTTGTGTGATCTCAGCAACATCAGAGTAGGATCCTGATCCCACAGCACATGCGCACGGATTAATTTCACGTGCGGGGGTTATCCCCATGCCAGATTGCACCAGCGGGGAATTGGGCCCAGTGACATCAGTGGAGCAGCTCATATGCATAAAGTGAAGCAGGCACATGAGCCCTTGCAGAACCAGGGCCCTTCCTGCGCAGCCTCAGATTACCTAGACAATCATGAATGGTTTGCCGATGAAGAGGATTCTGTGCAGCTTCGTGGTTTGATTCGTGTCACCTTGTGACCTTCTTTGAGCTTCGCGTTAGGTGTCCTAAGCGTTCAATATCTTACGTGCGGCGTTACCTCAGCACGGAGGGAGCCTTCTGCTTGGCAACTGAAGTACAGTTTATGGAGCCTGCACCAACTCTGCAGGCAGAAATGCCGCTGTGGATCTAGCCCCAGGAACACTGGGGTTCCCCAAATCTTATTTACTATTAGAGCACCTGAGTCCTTTGTCCAGCCACGTGCACTCGACAGCAGGGTGAAGTGTGAGGCAATGTGACAGAGCCACTGCATCCTCGCTCCTTTCACTTGCTGGGTATGCTGACAGCAGTCCAGCAGGGGAGGGGTTAAACTTGTGGCTCTCTTTATAAGGAGAGGATCTGGCTTTCTGCTTACCCTGCTCTCTCCCAAGTCTGAGCTGACCCCTGGGCATAGCTATATGTGCTGCAAGCAGATGCCTTGCCCAGATTTCTCCTGCCTCTGATCTCAGCCTTAGCGTGGCAGCTCTGCATTGATTTAGTGTCTCTTTCGCTCTGTCATGCCATCCTTCTACGAAGGTGAGTTGGCCACATCTCCTGTCAGGTGCTCATCCGTCCTGATGTTTGGGGTCCTATTTCCTTCCTGTCCATCACAAATCACATTGCTCCTCCTTGTGAGGCTTATCAATCAAACCAGGGGAAAGGGGAGAGCCCTTGGTAAAATATTCTGTGAGCTGTGCTTTAGTTCTTTGTCTGCCTCGAGGTGAAATCATTAAATCTCTCACCACGGAATCAGGCTACTAAATCTTTGCCATATTTCTGAGCGCTCGTTTGCTAATTCAAATCCCTGGAGAGAAGAAGCTGCAAGAGCATTTTGCCTGAGAAGACACACACAAACTGGGATGTTTTTAAAATAGCTAGTAAGGCAAGTCTTAAGCAATTCCTGCTGGTAGCTTTCCTAATTTACTGCATTCATAGTTTGTTGGAGGAAAATCCATAATAACCGTATTGGTGCTTGTAATATTTTAAATGTCAGAAAGTTGCATTATATGTCACTAGTGGTCAAATTAAGTTAATTTGACCTTTAAACTCCATTTTTTCCTCTCTTGCTTTGGCATCCAGTATGATTTGCATTCAGCAACACTGACACTCAGCCTAACAAATGACTTCCTTTCCAAACTGCCTTTGAAGTATCTGAACTTAATGGACTATAACATTTATGAACATCTGAGTTCTTCTCTCAGCAGCTGCACTGGGTTATTGATGATCTAATTGAAATGCTGGCAAATGTATTCCAGTAGTATATGGAAAGCAACAGACTACTCAGCGAGACTCCAGAGTCTTGGAAGCGTATGTTTTGCATGCTATTCATTAGACGCATGCAGTATATTTTCAGCTATGTTAAAACAATAACAGTATCTGAATTAGATAAACTAGAGGTGAAAAATCCACACTGCTATGCAGGCATAAGGCTGGGATTTGTTGATCCTTTTGAGGTCTTTTTCATCTCATACAGTACACAGAGCTAGCAGCCAGAGTATTATAAACCAGTTTCTGTTTGATACCTGTAATTTGCTAACATAAATAACTGGGTGCAGTTTAAGTCATTTCGATGTCTAAGGGTGAGATTTTCAAAAACACACATCTGGACCCAGCTCTCTTCCCACTGACATCAATGGCAAAATTCCATTGACTGCGCATGTGAAAATCCTACCCTAAGTAACCAGCTGTGCATGCAAAAGAGTTGCTTACAGCAAATGGCAACAAAACCTGAATTGCTCGTGCATAAGTGTGCATGCAAAAACTAAGGCCCAGTCAAGGCTGGTCTGGAAATCTGGCCCCTCATTTGCAGAGCAGAGAGATATTTGCAAGGAATAATATAATAAAAAGCTATTTTAATGCAAGAGCAAATCTTATTCTGTACCCCATTCCCTGAATACCTGACAGTCCATGAACTTTTGAACTGGCTAGCTGCATGAAAGGAAAATTTACAAGTGTTGGAGATAATTGCCATTGAGCCAGAAAAACATGTAAGCATGCTTCCTCTGTTGCCTGCAATGGAACTGTTCACGTATCTAAAGCTACTGATTTACTTAAGTGGTCTGCTGGATGGGATGTAATGTGAAAATAAGTGTGATAATGTGAAATTGATCACTTTTCAAACTGGCACTTGGTCTCTCACTTATCCCAGGCCTCGGGAACATTTTTTCAACTACCCAAGATTCTATTACTATTATGTATTCATAAATTAACAATGACTGTATGGATACACTCATTGAAAGATTTTAGAGCAGTCAGCATGCATTTTCCAAGGTGTGTGCATGACTCAGGGATCAATGACCATTCATCTTTACAGGAAACCTTGGAAAATTTTCCTTTTGGGGAAAAAACTGCTCCGCTAAAATCAGAACTGCTTCTGAATATAAATTGATGTTTGTGTGAATTTTAGAGCTACAAAAAGATGCCACGGTATCGAGTTTTGGTTGAAATCTCATGGAATTCGCAAACAGTTGTGGCTATTTTTGTACCACACCATGCCTGTTGTGTGACGTAGGGGTGCATTTGAGCAACACAGATCACAACAGTTCTAATGGTGATTTCCTACAGGGAACATTCTTCAGCAAAATCCCATGAGGTTTCAACCAAGACTCAATACCGTGACAGCCCTGATTCTCTCCTATATGTCTGAATTTCCCTTATTGTCTTTTCTACACCAGTAATAGGGTTTTTTATCCCTTAAACATCACTGGAAATCAATGGGAGCTTATATAGAAATGTTCTAATTGGCCATTACATGCCCCCATTGCTCCATAGAAAGGCAAATGACACAGATTCCCTCTGACAGTTAACTACCTTGAAGTTTGAAAATGCCCATTTAGGTTCTTAGTAACGTCTTTAATTCCATCTCACTCAATATTTATCCAGCAGTCAATTGATAGCAACTGCTTAGCTTTACACTGATTGGCACATAATTAAGCACAGGAAAGAAAGTCATAATGTTTAGCAGCAGCATAACTTGAATATTCAACAATAACAAGAAAGACTTGAATGTTGTGCTATTAAAAATAGATAGAGGATGGCTTATTAGGTGTATTTAGTTCCCAGGCAATGACTAGCTGCAGGCACACCATTACATTTCATTTCCTTCTGATGGTATCCAATTTACATGGGAGATACAACAGAGCGAATCAGGGTTATAGAAAACGGGGAGAAAAATTAGACGCAAAAATATAGATGCGAGGAAATCAAATTTGTATCTTGGAGCAGATGGAGGCTGAGCCACTTCTGGCACTGTCCACACAGCTGGATTTGCTCCGCTGGTCCATGCTGGCTAAAAGAAACAGATAAAAATGAAAAACGAAAATTAATTTTCTACATCTTACTGGACATACATAAATGGAGGCTGCCACTCAAAAGGCAATCTCCCCAAAACATTTAAAAAACATTGTGCAATTTATATCTTGTGCTTGACAGAGCGTCCAAAAGTAATTTCAACACCGTGTACCATGGCCACAGCTATTTGCCGAGGGTGCCAGTCAGCGCTCTGTGATTGCGTTACTGCTGTATAATTTCCCTTTTCTAGACAAGCTGCAGTGCTTTAAGATGCAACATGCACTGACCACTCGCCTCTTGCTTCTGCTGGAAAATCTGGCTGCGCCGCACAAGTAAGGTCAACAATGCCAGGACTGCTTATTGATCTGGGAGATCTGATGCCGGAAAAGAACTTTCAGTCTTTGTGAAGACACAGTAAAAAGCTTCAGGAAGATGCTCGCTATAGCGGAAAATCAGTTATAAGTGTATTTTATTGACTGTCTCTTGCATGCGTTATAGTCTACCAAAGTATCAGGCACTAGGGCTGTCCTAGCAAAGGAATGGACACACCAATCTATTAGGTCTTTATATATATGGAATCTTCACTCCTGTAACTCGGGATGTTTGGATTATTTATATAAACTTCACTTACAGTTCCGGTGAATTATATGACTAGCGCACCTGATTTCTTTGGGGGAAAACAGCGAGCTCTCCTATTTGCTTCCATCTTTTTCCACCAACACTTATTTAGCCCATCTTAAATGTAGTGCTGTGAGGGAGTGATTTGAACAGGGAAGAAACAGGGCTTGATTTGCCCTCCTACCACTAAGCAGGAGAACAGAAGAATTTACACTTAAGAATTTGAGCCTGAGATATTTCAGCAGTTGGGCACCAAACCAGCAAGGTATTTATGCACGTGGCTAACTTAAAGCACAGAGGACTCCTACTAAAATCAATAATGCTTAAAGTTAGTTATGTGCTTTGGTAGCTTGCTGAACTGGGGTGTTAAGAACAAAGCTATTTATTTTCTAAAACTGTAGATGCCAAAGACAATTCTATTTAATTACTGGTTAAGTAGAAAGTCTGGAATGTGGCTACATAAGAGAGCAATCGCTGGATTTTAACAAGCCACTTGTCTCTGATTCTCTGAGACATTCTCACTTTATTTATTCTCAAATTCTCACTTTATTTCCTAGCCAGAATGAGAGACACAGCAATAAAGCTGAATTACCAACTCTTCTTCAATAACAAAACACCATACAGAATAGGCAATGCAGTCAAACCAAACCACGGTTGTGTATGCTTAAATATCCTTTTCACACCCCTTTTCTCACAGGCTAAATAGCGTTATATTTTTGCCACACTTCAACTTTCAGCCTTTTTTCACTCAAATTCTTTTTCATGCTCTTGCTGTGGTGATATTTTGGGAAATGGACAATAGTTTACTAAATTAACTTCCCCAAAAATATCAATTCCCAGCAGAGGTGAAAAGATTTACCCTTTTCATGAGGAAAAAAGGTCATTAAAACAACTGTATTCCACTAATTTTTCAAATGGATTTTGGTTAGAAAGATTAACATTTCCACTCCTGGCTAATGTATCATGTAAATTCTAATGATAACATAGCTCCCCTTCTCTCCCAAGCTGCTAAATGATTTCCTCAGGCTCTTCAAAGAATACATGCTTCAATTAAATCGTCTCTCTTCTCTGTTGCAAATAATGAAAACCAGATTCATTCTGCAGATTTGTCACTCAAAATTTGTATTAAGAAAGGGAGTTACACGTTAAAACCATAAGAGTTTTGAACCAGTTAACAGAAGCTCTGCAGTGCTTTGTAGCATTAGTTGTTATACTAAATAGTTTCTTATACTTTCAACCTAATTAGCCTTCCATTGTAAGAGGAGCTAGATAGTGGAAACAATTCTACTATATGTGTTGGGATTAGGATGTATTTGGGCTGGAAGATGGCGCATCGAAGGAATAACGCAGATTAGTAATACAATGGGATTTCTACAGGCCGTTCGGTCACTTTGCATTTTTACAGCCTGGAGTTTTACTCAGGTTCAAAGGTACAGGAAGAACTCACAGTAGAATTCAACCAAAAGGGCTTTGTTCAGGTCATAATGAATGAAACTGAATTCTGCCTGATTCCTTTCAAAACCTATAATCCATCCTAAAGTGACTGCAGATTGGTGCTCACACTCAGTGGAATGCCTCCTAAAATATGGCAAAGTTTCCCACAAACCTGGCGTTAGTCATTTTTGTGTATGGGAATTACACAAAAATGAGGAAGCCACTTAAACAGAAATTAAAATGTGGAGTCACAAGAGTAAAATGCCTACAACCTGCATGGAAACTTTTTAAAAATACAGTAGACTCTCTATTATCCAGGATGATAGGGAAAAAATTAATCCTGGTTAATAAAATCCTGGATAATCACCATCAATAGGAAATATGGGGTGGGGAGGTTGGTTCACCAGCCACCCTGCACCGGAGGGAGGGGATGTTGGTTCACTAGCTGCCCTGTGCCCTGGTGGTGTTTTTTTTGTGTGCTTGGGGCGGCAACAAAGCCAGAGCTGGCCCTGCGAGTTATGCATATATTTTTTTTGACATCCTGGTTAATCCACTTTCTGGTTAACCCAATCCTGGATAATCAAGAGTCTACTGTACCATAATTAGGGCCTCAAGTTAAATGTATACCCCAAATTAAAAAACATAGTAAGAGGACCACCAAGTGCCACCATGGCTAAACAACAGAGTAAAAGAAGCTGCTAGAGGCAATGAGGCAACAATATTGGAAATCAAATTCTACTGAGGAAAACAGAAAGGGGTATAAACTCTGGCAAGTCAAGTGTAAACATATAATTAAGTGGGCCAAAAGAGAATTTGCAGAGCAACAGCAAAAAATATTTTAAGTACATCAAAAGCAGGAAGACTGCCAAACCATCAGTGGGACAAGTGAATGATCCAGGTGCTAAAAGAGAACTCATGGAAGACAAGGCCTTTGCAGAGAAATTAATTCTATGCATTGGTCTTCACTGCAGAAGATGTGAGGGAGTTTCCCACACCTGAGTCATTCTTTTTAGGTGACAAATCTGAGGAACTGTCCCAGAATGAGGTGTCAATAGAGGAGGTTTTGGAACAAATTGATAAATGGTAATAAGTCACCAGGACCACATGGTATCACCCAAGCATTCTGTAGGAACTTAAATACGAAATTGCAGAACTATTCACTGTGGTATGTAACCTATCACTTAAATCAGCTTCTGTACCAGATGACTGGAGAATAGCTAATGTGACACCAATGTTTTTAAAAAGGTTCTAGGGGAGATACTAGGAATTACAGGCCAAGAAGCCTAACTTCAGTACTTGGCAAATTGGTTGAAATAGAGAAAAGAACAAAATTACCAGACACATAAATGAACATAATTTGTTGGGGAAGAATCAACTGGGCTTTTGTAAAGGGAAATCATGCCTCATCAATCTATTAGAAACTATTAGAATTCTTTGAGGGAGGTCAACAAGCATGTGGACAAAGGTGGAGATAATACACTTGGACTTTCAGAAAGCCTTTGACAAGATCCATCACCAAAGTCTCTTAATCAAAGTAAGCAGTCATGGGATAAGAGGGAAGGTCCTTTCATGGATCAGTAACTGATTAAAAGACAGGAAACAAAGGGTAGTAATAAATGGTCAGTTTTCAGAATGGAGAGAAGTAAATAATGCTGTACCCCAGGGATCTGTACTGGGATCAGTGCTGTTTAACATATTCATAAATGATCTGAAAAAAGGGATAAACAGTGATGTGGCAAAAATTGCAGATGATACAAAATTACTCAAAATAGTAAATCCAAACCAGACTGCAAAAAGTTACAAAGGGATCTCACAAAACTGGGTGACTGGGCAACAAAATGGCCGATGAAATTCAATGTTGATAAATGCAAAGTAAGGCACACTGGAAAACATAATCCCAGCTATACATGCAAAATGATGAGGTCTAAACTGGCTATTATCACTCAAGAAAGAGATCTTGGAGACTTCGTGGATAGTTCTCTGAAAAGATCCGCCCAATGTGCAGCTGCAGTCAAAAGAGCGAACAGAATGTTAGGAACCATTAGGAAAAGGATAGATGATAAGATGGAAGATATCATAATGCTACTATATAAATCAATGATACACTTACATCTAGAATACTCTGTTCAGTTCTGGTCACCCCATCTCAAAAAAGATATATTAGAATTGAAAACGGACAGAGAAGGGCAACAAAAACTATTAAGGATATGGAACATCGTCTATATAAGGAGAGATTAAAAAAGACTGGAACTATTCAGCTTGGAAAAGAGAGAGGGGATATATGATAGAGATCTGTACAATCATGACTGATGTGTAGAAAGTAAATAAGGAAGTGTTATTTACCCCTTCACATAATACAAGAACTAGGGGTCACCAAATTAAATTAATAGGCAGCAGGATTAAAACAAACAAAAGGAAGTATTTCTTCACACAACACATAGTCCACCTGTGGAATTTGTTGCCTGAGGACTTTGTGAAGACCAAAACTATAACTGAGTTCAAAAAATAATTAGATAAGTCCCTAGAGGATAAGTCCATCAATAGCTATTACCCAAGATGGTCAGGGACACAACCAAATGCTCTCGCTGCTATAAGCCTCTGACAGAAGCTGGGAGTGGACAACAGGGGATGGATTACTTGGTGCCTGCCTGTTCTGTTCATTCCCTCTGATGTATCTAGCACTCGCCACTGTTGGAAGAAAGGATACTGAGCTAGAGGAACTATTGGTATGACCCCGTTTGACCGCTCTTATGGTCTTATATCCTAGGTTAGTAAAAATCCCTGGAATTAGATGAGTTTCACCTGCTTGCAGGTTTCAGTCACAACAGATTTACCCAGTTTTAAATGTGACTCAGACCTTTAACGCAGAAAAGGCAGGCATGTGTCAGCAGATATTCCTGCTCTGTGTTTGGGGAAAAGCCAGATGATGTATTCATATCCTATGATGACGAGGATGAGGATGAAACTCTCTCCCTTCCGACAGTAACTCAAGAAGATGTTAAGCTGCAGCTACCAAAGTAAAACATTTTAAAATCAGTAGGTCCAGGCAACTTGCGTCTGAGAGATTTAAAAGAGCTGGCCGAGGAGATCTCCAGACCGTTAATGTTGATTTTCAATAACTCTTGGGACAGTAGGCAGTTCCAGAAGACTGGAAGGAAGCAAATGTTGTGTTGAGGCTTGAAAGGGTAAATGGGATGACCTGGGTAATTATAGACCTGTCCCAGCAAAATAATGGAAGGGCTAATCCAGAACTCGGTTAATGAAGAATTAAAGGAGAATAATATGATTCATGTCAATTAACATGGGCTTATAGAAACTAACTTGATTTTTTATGAGATTACAAGTTTGGTTGTTAAAGGTAATCGTGTGAATGTAATAGACTTAGACTTCTGTGAGGCATTTGACTTGCTACCGCACAACACTGATTAAGAAATTAGAGCAATAGAAATAAAACATGCCATACGTGGCACAGATTAAACACTGGCTCACTGATTGGTCTCAAAATGTAACTGCAAATGGGGAATCGCCATTGGATGGATGAGTTTCTAGTGGGGTCCCGCCTGAACTTGGCCCTACTCTATTAACACTTTTATCAATGACCCAGAAGAAATCATAAAACGATCACAGTCTACAAGGCAGGAGGTGATGGGTGAATGAGGCAAATCGAGCAGTTAGGGCTGGTTTGTGGGGCGAGATGGGGAAACAAACAAGCATAATAGGATGTGTACAATTCTCAAGCGGTCAGTGGCAGCAATCACAGCTCTGCCTGCCGGTGGGCCAGGATGCACGTCGTGTTACACAGGAAGGAGCGGAGTTCAGAGAAAGAAGATGATGAGTTCATAATCTATCTCAATTCGAGGTACTTATCTGGCCCCCATAATATCCAAACGCCTCACAATCTTCAATGTATTTGTGCTCACAGCAGCCCAAGGAGGGAGGGAATTGCTGCTATAGCCATTTGACAGATGGGGAACTAAGGTGCAGCAAGCTAAGTGACTTTCCCAAATAGTCTGGGGCAGGACAGAGAACTAAATCGAGGTTTCTCAAGTCACAGCCCAGCACTCTAACCACTGCACCCTCCTTCAGAAGGCTGTTCTGATGTAGTTCTCAGCCTGATTTCTGGTAAGCGATTCTGAGCAGCTTTGTGGAAGGATCTGAGCCTGCAGAGGTGTCTCCCAACCAAATGTCAGAAACCTACAAGGCTCTCCCATTGCTCGTGCAGGATTGACATCACAGGTTTGTGTGCTGGAATATCAGACAATTATTTTTTTACAACAGTTTTTAGTTCCTAAGTGAACACAGCATGTTTTATTATCTGCATTTCCCTTCTTTGATCGCCCGTTCTGCATATCAGTTTTCATGTTTAGCGGTACAGACGAATATGTAATGAATGCAAATGTGATGCCTTCAGAGATAAATGTCTAGACTTCAGAGCCTAATCCTGTCCAATCTTACACCCCAATACAATGTTTTCATATTTAATACATTTTGAGGGATTTTGCTTTTATAAATAATGAACTAATCTCATCTTCAATGCCTTTCCTTGCAGTTTAGTAGCAAAATAAAGCAATACTCTCAGAGCTTGAAGAAATCGATTTAACCAGCATTAACCACCTCCCCCAGATAAAGGCTTTTCAGGCTGGTCAGTTGTTTCTCTCTTAAACAAAAGTGCACTGCTTGAGTGACTTACAGGTAGCTGAAGAGCAATAGCCATTGAAGCTGCTCTGCATGGGAGCGGGGTGCAGGGAGAGAGGAGAACTCAGGCATGGGGAACTGAGTCCCACTGTAAACATGTGAACTGCTGCTCATGTTGCAGTAAGGGAAACTCCACTTCCCAGGGAAGCAATCCAGGAAAACAGAGTGGTTTTGACTGAGTGTTTTGTTTTGGAGTGTCTCACATTGGATGGTTGCAAAACCAAAGAATCAAGCCAAAGAAAAGGAATCCCTTGCAAACGGAAGCGCTCATTTGGATCCATATCCTAATTGCCAAATCCCTGGGCCAGCGTCTGTTCTCACTTATACTACTGTGAAGATTAGGGGCATGGAGCTGAGGCCAAGCATGTGCATAAACATTTTGCTGGGTCAGGACTTTTGAGAGGAATATTGTATTGACCCAGCTCAGGCAGAATATCATGAAATGAACATGGAATAATGTGTAAAACGAAAACCACACAAGATCCCTAATGTCCATTTTTTAACAACATTGAATAAGAACAATCTATTGCATGGCTCTGTTGTCTGTATAAAGATGTACAAAACTGTCCTGAATTATTACAGAATAATATGCCAGCAGCCGTATTGCAATGGATAATAATTAACAGCTCTAAACGCAATGTTGGAATCACTATCTAGGTTGCAAAAGAAATGAGGCAGAAAGTAACCTTGATTGCTCAAGACCATCTGGCTCCATATACAAGAGCTTCACATAGCAGCATGGGAAGAAGGTAAAGGCGGCAGGATAGATGTTGTGGAGACCACCTGCAAATCCCCTGGCTCCTGAGCAGGGAAATGAGTGGGAAGCAATACACGGTAACTGAAATAACACGGAATAAAATGAGTGAGAGTGGTAAAATTGGACCTGCCTTGTGTCCAGGTCTAACCCTATTTATTTCTATGGGGCAGTGGAGTGAAATGGATTTTTTGTACCCACTGAATGCTCCAAGAGGAGGAGGATGCTCTTAGAAAGTGTGGTTTGATGCTGCCTTGCAACCTCCTTCTTGTCTCCCCTTCTGGAAACAAACAAAATATTAGAAACAAAATTAGCAGGTGCAAAATGCCTGAAATTCCTCCATGTGCCTAAGTGCAGGAGGCTGCAGCATCCTTTATGGCCAAGTCCTGTTGAATTTCATAGGGACTAAGGCTTTGATTCAGCAAGATACTTCAGTACTCATGTAAATCTGAGGATGTGACTAGCTCCGTTCTGTCAGGTATCAGAGGGGTAGCCATGTTAGTCTGTATCCAAAAAAACAATGCGGAGTCTGGTGGCACCTTAAAGACTAGCAGATTTATATGGGCGTAAGCTTTTGCGGGTTAAAAACCCACTTCTTCAGATGTATGTAATTTTCATTCCATGCATCTGATGAAGTGGTTTTTTACCCACAAAAGCTTATGCCCAAATAAATCTATTAGTCTTGAAGGTGCCAGCAGATGGCGCGCTGTTTTAATAGCCCCATTGACATCAGTGGGATTAACCAGTTTCTTAAAGTCAGCCATGTTCTGAAGTTACTCAAATCAGGGCCTAAAGCAGAGCAGGGTTCTCCAGAAGCTAAATGACTTTCTGTGGCAATGGCTTTAAACAACCTCTCAAACTGAGCAGAGAACGGCATTTGTGTAGAGAATTATACCCAAGAATTCAAGAGAGTGCTTGGAACATTCTATAAAAGGGGGGGTTTCTCTGTTAAATGTCCAGGGTGGAAGGAGACATTGAGCTAGATGAAGACATTACTGTGTCTCCCTTAAATAAAGGGCAGCATGTAGATGTGCTGCCCCGGGAGCAGCCCAGAAAGGAGATTCTGACACCTGCTCAACATGTCCAGGGCGAGTGCTCTGCCTTTTCGCCACAAAAGCACCTTCTATTGGTCCTCCAGTTTAATTTTTTTAAGGCATCGCTCACTGTTCCTTTTATACCCTTCATATTCCACAGATGGGGCTTCCTATCTGGCTTCCAAATGTACGAGTCGTTTCACCCAGGCCAGCTTTAAACAGCCATCCACCCAAGAAACACCAGCCAAAGAGGAAAGTCCTTTTCTTGACCCATCTCACTCTGGAGTGATTAACCCAAACCTTGAGGCTCAGCATGGTGGGCAAAATCTTACTCCTGCAGATACTCACACACCAGCTTAGCTTTGCAAACAGGCTCCCTCCCATTGCGTTCAGTGAGGCCTCTCCCTCAGGCAACAGGCCTGCTTCTGCTGAAGAGTTTTGCAGCATCAGAGCTTCAGTGGCTCCTTCAGGAACTGTGAGGCCTAGACGAGAGGTGAACAGTCTGCCATGCTGTCACTCTGCCACTATCCATCTGCACCCACACCAGAATGAAAAACTAAACATGAACTAATCTGTTTAAAAGGAAAACGGTCACTTCTCTTAGTTCATAGACTTCTTTGCATAACCGATTGTTAAATTTATGAACGTTCTAATGCTGTGTTTTGTGTTTCAAAGACCATGTTTTCTTCCTAGTAAAGTCAGATAAGTGAGATAATTTGCTGTGAATGCAGCGCTGGCGTTATTTTTGTTTCTGTGAAAGCAGGTGGAGGTTTTGCATTTCCTTCCAGCTATGACTTCCCTCGCGGTGATTTAAAATTAATGGAAGGCAGGCATCAAACTTGTACTGCATTAAGCCTGGAAGCTCCCTGAAGTCTGCATCTCGTTGCTTTGCCTTGGGAGTGGGGGCATGTCGGAACCGGGAGGAATCCAGGCCATGGAGAGAGAACTCACCAAAGTCGGAATGCTGGATGCAGTGCTGATTTCCAGCTGACAGCCTGGAACAAAGGCTGAAGCAAAGGGAAAGAATCCCATTTGGTCTGCTGTAACATTTGTTATCAAGACAGCAAGGAAACAAGCTTCAGTGCAATGGGTCCTGGAACGTAGCTTCTAAGTTTCTCAGGACTGAGCGTTTCTTAAGGAGACTGTTGACAGAGGAATTCCTGTATTTCTCTCTCTCCCGCTCCTAGATCTCACCAGTGTCATTCCCAGAGAGGCAGGAATCTGTTATGTCACATTTCTTCATGCTGGCCTGGTACTGATTCTACTGTTCCTCTTCTTTGCTGCGCCCTGACCTCAGCCCAGCCTATTCGGGTGGACGGAGGAGATAATAGATCACAGCAAGAGAATACTTTTTAAAATTAAAAAAAAAATCCCACAAGCAGAAGCAAATTTGGACTGTTTCCAGGTCAGGAAGAAAAACAGCTTCTTCCCAAGAACTTTTCTGGGCAGTTCTGTCCCGAGCACAAACATTGCTATAGCTGGTTTTCATGAAGACTAGTGCTACCACACCTATCCGTGCCAGGCCTGCTCAGTGTTCTGCTCCTTCTTTCACAGCCTTTCCCCCCTCATAGCCTCCCATAGTGCGAGGACGAGGCTCCCTTGGGGCAGGGACCCAAACAGACCTGTGCTCTGTTCCTGGCTCTTCTTCACATTCACGTGACCTTGGCCACATTTTCAGAAGCACCAGGGCTGAACTGTCGCGTGCTTGGTGGGCTAGGTTTTCAAAAAGAACTCAGCTCCATTCGGGCACCAGAATTCAGACTACATTCTCATACATGCTCAGCACATGGGCCTGAGCCAAAGCCTATTGCAATCAACAGCAGTCTCCCCCTGACTTCAGCGGGCTTTGGTTCTGATCCTATAATTCTCTGTTCAGTTTCCCAGTTTCTTCTTCAGTTTCCCATCAGCTCCATGGGAGTAACAATCCCAACCCACCTGCCAGAGAGCTCTTGCAGGACATGTTAATTCATGCTTGTGAGGTACTCAATGAGTACAGTCTTGAGCACCACAGAAAACTCTGTGCCTTTGAATAAATTGGGTTCCTGATCTACCATGGGCAAAAATCCACTACTGCCAAAACAATGCCAGGATCTCTTTCCTCATCTGCTCCCCAAAGGAGAGCACCTGGTGCTCTTCCATTTGGAGCAGTGATGCCTTGACTGAGTTTGGAAAGTCCTTGGTAAGCAGAGCTAGTCAGCAGTTTTCCAATGAAAATGCTCATTTGTCAAAACCAAAACTGTTCATGGGAAAAGGTCAGTCTCTGCAAATTCCCCCTTTCAAAAAGAATTTGAAAAAAAAAATCAAAATAGTCAAAATGCTCCATTTTGACATTTTCAGAATGTAAAGGTTCTACTTTTTGGACTGAAATGTTTTAAAATTTAATTCCAATCCTAGTAAAATAATGCAAAAATAAAAAAAGGTTGAAATCAAAGTAAAACATTTAAATTGACCCAATCCTGGGGGGAAACCGCCATTTTGGTTCAAAAAAATTTTGAGGTTTTGACTTTTTGTCCTGATTCAGTACAAGCAAAATTTTTGAAATCGCGGAGATTCTCCCAGGATGAGAACATTGGTCCCTCCCATCTCTAACTGACAGTCCATCCTCCCCTGGATTCCTCCAATAATGTTCAGCACTCCTGGGGAAGATCCTGGGGAAGATTTTCCAAGGCACAACTGTCAGTAAGTCAACTATCTCCGATGGAAAGTTTATAGGGATTGGACAGATAAGTCCCATTTGCAACTCTGAATATTGCCCTGGCATAGGGTGACCAGATGTCCCAATTTTATAGAGACTGTCCCGATATTTGAGGCTTTTTCTTATATAGGCTCCTATTACCTCCCACCCTCTGTCCTGATTTTTCACACTTGCTATCTGGTCACTCTGCCCTGGCAGCCCATTGTGTCTCTGCGCCATAGATCCAGCATGCTGGCATCACTGCCCTGGCCCAGGGCTGCAGGCAGCTCTGTAGAAAGTAGCAACATAAACTACTTTCCCACTGCTGATTTTACAAGCCCCTTCTGTCCATAGCCTCAGGTCCCAGGATGTCCTGCGAAGCAATTCAGCATGACAAACACAACCTGACGGGATGCCAGACAGCCAGGCATCCCCTGGGACAGTTGATAATGGAAAGTGTTTGGGAACTTGCCTGTATAAAGACCTGTCAAAGAATGTTTTCGGCTACCCCAGGTTGTTTTCTGGCCTGTAGAGATACCAAGTAGTTTTCCAGCCATCGGCAAACCTAATCTAACCTTAGATATTAGAGAGCTGCCCAGCTCATGACAGCATGTTCTCTAAGCTCTGGGAGCTGTCGCATGGGAGGGAGTCACGGGCAGGGATATTTCAGCACTGTGCACAATATGAGGAAGTTCTGACCATATTTTAGAACATCTGCTATGCTGACTCTTCTTTCTAACAAGAGCAAAGCAGAACCACAGAAGCATAAGGCACAAATACAAACTCAATTGGCACTGAAAGATATTGCAACGTGGCAGCTTTATTGTCCAGAAATTTGTAAAGAACATGCTACATGTATATGTAAGAACATGCTACGTCCCAAAAGACCTCAATGGGATTTAAGCACATCGATGATGGATCACTTGATGATCACCTGCTCTGTCCATTCCCTCTGGAGCACCTGGCATTGTCCATTGTCAGAAGACAGGATGGTGGGCTAGATGGACCTTTGGTCTGACCCAGTATGGCCGCTCTTATATTCTTATGATTCATAGATTCCAGGCCAGAATGGGCATTGTTATCATCTTGTCTGAACCCTGGTATAAGACAGGCCAGAGAACTTCTGCAAAATAATTCCTGGAGCAGATCTTTTTAGAAAACATCCAATCTTGATTTACAATTTGTCAGCGATGGAAAGTGCACCACAACCCTTGGTAAATTGTTCAAATGTACCTATGAGTTTTGTTGAATAGGAATGTGATGCTTAAAATTAAGCATGTGCTTAAATCAATCCCTACTCAGCAAAGCAGTTAATCACTTTAAGGATGAGCTTAAGTCCTATCGAAGTCCATTGGGATGTAAGCATCTGCTTAAAAATCAGTAAATCGGGGCTTAGTTTATAAAAATACTGGCTGAGTTTCAGGCACAGTTAAGCCTTTGTACTCTTTGTCTGAAGCAGTTGAGGGTTTTTAGGGGACAAGTGTGAAGGGGGTTTAAGACCATGTGTGATATTTATCGGATTCTATCTCCAATGTATAAATATTACTTATTACTTATCTGCCGGTGCAAGTGACTGAACTTAGTCATAGTAGGAAAGTCTGGTCTGCATCATTCTAAATGTGATTTGTAAGAAATGTGCTTAATAATTGATAGAAAATTCTAGAACAAAGTTTTAATTAATTCACCGGGCAATCCCTGTTCTTTATTTGTGAGTGATCACTTTACACATACTCACTGCTCCCTGGAAGTCATTAAACTGTGCCGAGTAATTTCCAAAAATGTTTATCACTTTTAAATAATTTGTAAAAACATGTAACTAAGAAATGGTGTTACTCCGCATCAGTGATGTAAAGCTGCTGAGAAAGGGCCGTATCCTGTAACGCCTTGTGTGAGTACTCATTATTCCCGTGAGTTCTTACTTAGTGAGTTCTCTCTCCTCAGGCATGTAGCCCCTTTGATTTCTGTCAGGCTCCTCCTATGAGTAAATGTTTGCATAATCAAGCCAGAATTATTTCTCCTCTTTCTAGCATCAACCAGCCAGCATTTCTTTGTGGGAGGAATTGCTGTTTGCTCAGTAGTGGAGGGATGGGATTATACAGTAATTTTAGCGAGAACTGGCAACCTCTGGCCCTGTCTGTCTGAGGCTCTCCTTTCCCTCAATCACTATTGTAAGGGAAAGAGAAGCCCCCAAGCCACACTGGGCAGAATCTTGGAAATAATCTTTTTCATCTGAAAGACCCTGCTGAATTTTCGATAAAAAGGCAGCTTCCCTTTAATAATGCATTTTCCCCTCAGCTCCCTTGCTATCAAAATAAGTTTTTCAGTAAAGAAGGCTCAAAAGATGACACTTCACCAAATTTAGGCTGCAGAACTGAAGCCTGGGCCTCCCAGAAGCCTGGCTAGAGAGAGCGGAATGGAAATCAATGCATGAATTTCAGCCTATTTTTTTTAAAAAAAGGTCCACTTCTTCCTGTGTTTCAAGGCCCCTCAGGAGACGCAGGGGCACTGGACATTGTTTTAAAATCAGGACATTAGGAAGAAGGGTCCGCTAGCCTTGCTGACTCCAGCCTGAAGCTCAAATTACGGCAAAGCCTATAGAATTCAATGTGTGGGGTCTTGGAGGGAAGCTGAAAATATTCTGTTGCATTATTTTGGGTGATGAAACAAGGGAAGACAATTTGCATAATCCTTCCCTTTAGCACTGCCCCTCTCTGGGTCCTGAAACCATACAAGAGAATTTGCTTGAAAGGACTTGGGCAGGCAAAGCAAACACTTGCTAGATTCTACCAACTAGTCTTATTGTAACGTTTCTCTGGTAGCAGCCTGGGCACTTCAAGGCGAGGTCCCTGCTCCCAATCGAAAAAGCCAAACAAACAAACAGAGCATCATAATTAGGCTGCCAGTAAAGTGATCAAGGAGCTGATTGGTTTTGTGATTGCAATGTTAGCTGCTGCAATTTGTCTTGTTTTTGCAATCAGATACGCTGGCTAGCTGCAACTGTCCAGCAAATGGGTACCACAAATGGGTACCTACAGAGAGAGGGTGCAGGTGTGTTTTCACTGCCACCCATCCCCTTTAACCAACAACCCTACAGAGCCTATTCCCAGAACAGATACAGCACAGGCAGCTGCCGCATTAACATCTCCACACACACACTGTCACCAGAACCACTGTAGGGATGAGAAGGGTGTTCACCTCCAAGGCCCAGCTGGTCTAAACCTCAGTGGAAATTGCCAGGTGCTGCCAATCGTGGTGGCGATTTGTTGGGAGGGATATCGGGGAGGGGTTGGAAGATGGGGTACAGTAGGGATACCTGTTCACTGGAATGATAACCCCTAAACTCATTGCACAGGTGGAGATGGTGGAAGCTCATCAGTTGGCATAATGCTACATAGCTTAAGTCAAAGGGGCTACCCCAGTTTACACCAGTTGAGGATCTGGCCCAGGGACTTCTGAGAACCAATCTTTCCCCTGTAAACTTTCTGGGAGAGGGTTTAAAAGCAATGGTCCTGCCGCCTGCTTATTCCTTGAATTGCAGGAATTAGAAAAACAGCATCTCAGGTCACCTTGTGCAGTAGCAGAGTGCCCCCCAAAGCAATGCACAGTCATTTGTTTACTGGCCCTTTCCCATCATATTAGCTTGTTCAAAACATCCCTGGCTAAGTGCTATTGCACAGCAACTAGCTCTGAAAGCCTGTAGCAATATGGGGTGAGGAGGGGGAGGGGGTTGTGCACACATGCATATTTTCCCCTTGGGAATTACTGTATATGAAATGGATACAGGAAATAAACCATCTATAGCATAAGTGAATTGAGATACAGTGCTTCTCCATAAATGGCTTAACATATTAAACACAAGCCTGTTGCCTTACTCAGCCCCCTCATGACTAAGTAATTTCAGCACTGGCTGAACAAAATTAAAATTGAAGCTCTTAATGAACAAAATACTGCACTTGCTGCAAAAGAGAGCTTCCCTGCTTCACCAGATTTATCTCACTAAAGCATGCATCTTCATGGCAAGTGCTACAGGTAATTTTTTTTATTAAGGCAAATTACTTATATGGGATTATATTTGTGTTTATACCTCTTATTTACTTAGCAATATCATTCCCGGCTCCTCTCACAGGGCAAATAACAAGGCATCACTGATCCACTCACAAGCTGCAACTGCGCTCAATCCACATCGCCGGTATCTGGAGGCAATGGGTTGGAGTTTATTTCCCCAGCAAGCTTCCATGTGCAAATTATCAGGTTAGTTGGAAAACAAAATCTCTTGTGGCCTTGATCCAGAGCTGCACCATCATTTCCTGACTCACCCCCTCACATGCTACCTGTTACTTCTGAAAATCTCAGGGATGCTGGATATTTGATGTATTGGCCACACCCTCTCCGCTGGGGGAGCCAGGAGCCATGACAGTAGAGCCAGTCACCTGCTCACAGGAGCATCCCCCGTACCTAGCACATTCAATGCAGCTTTATTGGCCCTTTGTATGACCAGAGTGGTTCCTAGCACATGGCAGGATCTGGTCCATCTGCCCTGATTCAGCAATACACCTCAGGATGTGATTAACTTTAAACAGAGGAGTCCCCCCATTGGAAGAACCACCAGGCTCAGGAACCTAGTCTGAAGAGGTGTCTGAACCACTGGTCACTTATCCAAACCAAACTCAAATTCTGGACCTTTCCTGGTACTCAGTTATCACCAGGTTACGGTGAAAAGTCCTTTTCATAAGATTAAATCAAGCTGTTGGGTTTCATTAATTGTTAAAGGAGAGTACACAGCACACCTTCCAGACACCAGTAAAAACCTCCCAAATGCTGTATTCTGACAGCCCCCCGTTTCCACTTGACAGCTTAATGAGACATTATTCTGTTTGCTCTGATGTATTCAAAGATCATTTGAAGCAGCACATTCTACTTTGCCAGGCAAATCTTGACACTTCATATCAAAACTGTTTCAGGCATTCTGCCATTCAAACAACAACAAAAGCCCCTGCAAACTCAATTTAGAAACATAAAAGGATACAACCGAAAGGACATTTCATTGTAGTTTTGTTTATATCGCAAGATAGTTTTCCTCTGTATTGAAACATGCAGCCAGGAAGAAAAAAGAAAAAGAAACACAAGGTGGAAGATGTAATACTCAATTCAGAGAAGGGGAGCCTTAAAATAAGGGAAGTACAGGTATATTTGGAGCCTGTTTTTTTAATATCACTTGCTGAAGACAGCTAACCCTCCCTTTGCTTGTGTGATCCCAGCTAGTCAGTTAAATTAATCCTCTGGCAGCATTGCATGTACATCCACAGCCTCAGAGGTTTCATGCATTTTATGGGATAGTCTATATTTGTCTGGCAGAGCAGAAGAATGTTAACAAGCCCAAGTACTGAGGCAACTGAAATCCAGGGAAGACTCCAGTGCAGGGGGTAGAGATTGGTGTTAATGTCTACGGAGGCTGTGTAGAAATCCCCAAAAGGAATCCCTCTCCTCATAGCCTGTCTGTAGGATTAATTGTTGGAACGCTCTTGGGTCACCCTACATACATTATGCAATGGTCACAGACTCAATGGGCCCATTTCTCAGTCACCCCTCACCTCATGTAGCTCTTTGCTCTGACACAAAGTGGGTGTGAAACACAACTGGGTGGCGTTCTCCAGCCCCATTCACAGACATGGTTGCAGAGAGTGCAGGGCAATGGAGAACGGGACCCTGGGGGTCTCAGACACACAGAGAAGAGAAGTGGCTAGGTAGGAGGATATGATGCATGGAACAGAATGACTCTGTCACTCTCATCTCCCTAGGTCTCTCCTTGCTCAGCTGGGACAGGAAAGGAAAGGGCAGCATTTCTCCCTCATAGTTCTTGGCAGTGCCTAGCTCCCAATGATCTTTTTAATGCAGCCACCCTGACCCACACTTTAGTTGAGCCAAAGCAAAGGAGACCCAGGCAGCTCAGAGCACAACACAAGGCAGCTTTCCTAGCTAGTCCCTTCCACCCCACAACCATTCTCCTAGTCCTCTCCTTGCTGCTGGTTTCTATTCCTCAGTCCTGGGGGAACTAGCTACCTACCTCTCTCCCATAAGAAACTTAGCATCCAATTACAGTTAATTGGTGAATTGCTGGAACCTCCTGGCTGCCTCAGACAGGGTATTAACCCCTTACTTGCCTGGCATTTTGCAGGCTCCATCTATCTCATCACTCTGATCAGAAAGATAGATCAGGAGCCCCAGAAAGCAAGAGGGAAGATGAGGCTGCGGAAGTCAGGGGCTCAGCCGTAATAGAATTGGCCCCAGCAGTCCCCTACAGACTTCCCAAGGAGAGCTCTGTTCAGTGAGGAGCGTAGGACCCTCTCCAGCAGATGAAACTGAAAGTCCTGCAGGACCCATCTGGCATCAGCTGTGGCCAATGGAGCACAGCTACGGGAAGGTTGTTCATGAGGTGCTGATTGCCACAAGCCTGGAGTCAATGGGAGGTTCAGGCTGTCTGGGGACCCTGGGGGGTTTAATGCCGTTGTGGGGCTGCTAGACAGAGCTGGAGCTGTTGAAATGAACACAGCCTGGCTAGGGATTGGGGGGCCTTGCTACTGCTACTTTAGCTACCCTGAGGCTTTAGCAGGGGAGGAGTTGGAAAATGGGATGCAGTAGGGGTATCTGTAGGCAAGGCAGGCAGATTTGTAGTAGGGCTCCAGCTAGCACCCCATATATAGCAGTGAGGATGTTACATCTCCAGGGGAGACTCAGGCTAGCCACCTGAGCTCAGAGCCAGGGGGCTGGGTGGGCTTGCGCAGCTGAGTGGTGGCATTGTTGGGAGTCTATGGGGCCTGCAAAGCTGGAGCCCAGCTGTAGGGCTGACTCACCCTGCTAGGTCAGAGCTCCAATGCCTGGCTAACTGAGCCATGTGGCCAAATTCATTCCTGGTGCAATGCTCCAGAGGCCCGTTGTTCCCCAGGCATTTTGAACATGTTGGAAACTGGGGACAAAATAAGCTTTGCCAGCCTGGCTACCAGCCTTTTATTTTCCAGTTTACCACATTCAGATAGCAGCAGGAACATCTGCCAGAGGCTGCAATAGCCTCTCTTCTCCACAAAGGCGTAATAGGGAGCTTCTGTGTTTGTAATCCAGCGCACAGGGAGGAGACATGTTGCTTGGATGGCATGTGTATTGAGGGAAATGTTTATGACTTGATTTCATTTCAAGGACTGCATGGCTTCCGTCAGATGCACAGACAGCACGAAAGGCGTGATGGATGCTGTTTTCTTTGGGAGTTTGTTTCAGTGCTCTAGTACAGTATTCACTGTATGCTTTTGTGCTGCATTAACATGCAAATGTTAATTTTGTGTTTAATGGGATGTAAAAAGATAACAATCAAAGCAAGGAATAGTTTTACTTTATGCCTAACCCTGAACTGTCCAGACTACAAGATGTATTGACAGTAGACAATGCAGATAATAATCATGTTTCTTTCTTGGCAAAGCAAAGCTTTGACATAATGGCAGCAGCTGACAATTTGCAACTCCATAAACTGGAGGCATGATTCTAACTTATGTATGGAGCTAATGGATCATTCCTCCTGTGATAAACTGCTCAGGGTAGGTAAGGTTTACCAGCAAGTGGGTTTCCTTTTGTACATTTTTTTATTTAATTTGACTTAATTTTGCAAAGTCCACAAATTATTAAATCTGAGCAAACATTTCCCAGCTGAAGTTAGATCAAATTCCAAATCCATTTGAAAGATGGGGTTTAATTGCTTTTGGAAACAAACTTGTATTTTAAATTAAAAACAAATATAAAGATTTTCATTTTCTAACAAAGAAAAATTACAAAAATGCATTATAGCTGGAATCAAATCCATGGGATCTTGTGGGTGGTGATGGATATTGGATCAGATCCAACAAACCTTTAGGGTCTAGTTGTGTTATAATCAGGGCAGGCGATTGCAACACGTGAACATACTCCAGCTAGCTTAAATCTAGCTAGCATGGGGACCCATAGCAGTGAAGCATGGCATTACTGGCTTTAGTGAAGGCCATTCAGATCAGCCTGGGATACTGGATACTTCTGAGATGGCCAGTTCCATGCTCCCATAGCTTCACTGCTAGACTAAAGACAGCTCAGATATGTCAACTCCTACTGCAGTCAGACCTCCGATTGTAAGTCACACAAGCAGTCTCACGGGTAATCATTCTCTTCCTAGGCACACTAGCCAGCCTGTGGCTTATGGAATGGAAGTCTCTCGCCATTCTATGGGGATTTTCCCATGAGTACGGGCATGTACAACTAGACCCCAAGATAGCAATAACCTTCCCACTTCCATTTCTGCATTGCAGCTTCCCCATGTCCAGATACTGCTACTTGTTATGGCAGCTTTTTGGAGCTTTAGTTAGCTCGTATTTAGAGTGCATAGCTCCATGGAACGGGGACTGTGCCGTGGACAGTACCCAGCGCAGTGTTACCAATGAGGGCTGCTAATTATGAATAATGATTAATTATAATCAATTAGTTATGAATTAACATGTGGCATGTGCTTGGAGATCTTGGAGTGGCACATGCTATGTAAGTGCAAACTTTTAGTATAATTATTATTCACTCTGCCATGCAACAGAAACAGGATCAAAGCCAAAAAGACCCTTCTAGCCCCTCTCATCAAAAGGCTATCCCTGAAAGCCCAGGGACTGCTCTTTTCTAACCCCATCAACTACCCCAGCCCTAGGTGCAGCGGGAATGATCCCATGCATAGTTAGCATCAGCCTCAGTCCAGCCCTCAGGTTTGCTAATTGGACCCCTGCTCCAGTGCAGGCAAGATCAGGGCTCTGCTTTGTCACATTATGCTGCAGTAGCTGCCGGAGGACCAGCATTTAAAATGTCCATTGCCTACACAGCTGCTTTTCTCTTTCATTTTATCCAGAAGAAAGCCTTGTAGGAAGGGAGGGAGGGAGGAGGGCCTTTCCAGGAGGAACACAAAGCATTCAAAAATCTATTGGCCGTATTAAGCAGTCCATTAAATTGCTCCCAGGAGTGCTGGAGATGCATTCTGTTTACAGTGGTGAGGGCAGAAGGCTAAAGTACTTTACTTGACAGACTCATGTGATTTAAGGCTTAGACTTCATCAGGTTGAATCACAAACCATGTTTGAGTTATCATCAGTCACTATAAATATTAGAGATGTGAGGGCTTGGAAAAACCCATCTCGCTCTCTGTCTCTTTCTTGTATCCAGCACAGCACTTCCAGGCTGTGCACCTCAGGGGAGTTTAATACCTTGGACTGGCCAGACTTTTGGTCTATGCTGCCTTCCAGACATAGCCTAGGGCTCATGATCCTACTTTCCTGAGTGGAAATTTTGGGCTGGCAGAATTCCTGCTTTGTGGCTGACCTTTTGAGTAGCTCCAAGTGCGACATTTAATGCAGATTATTTAATGAACTAATTTGCACATTTACAGATCATTTGCATATGTCTATAAACTTTAGGTTATGGTCAACAAACTATTCCCCAAGCAATGGTGGGGAGGAAGGAGAAGGTCTGGGGGCTGCGAAGGTAGGTGAGTGAGTGAGCTCCAGACAGTGATTGGGGTAGATGCATGGGTCCTGACCTAAGCATATGGGGAAAGAGGGTGAATGGGGCTGGGAGGAGTCCATAGGAGGAAGTCTGAGTGACATTTTTCAGACAAATTGTTTATTCAAGGAAAAAGGCCATTTTGGGTTCATGAAGCCTATTCCCAAATTCCATGGAGGGTGGGGTCCCCAGATGCTGCTGAATTGCAAATAATAAAGAAGAGATGGGGAAATGCATACAGATCTACCGTTCATTGTGTCCATGGGTTAAAACCTTTCTTAAGAAGCAGATTTTGAAGCTAGGGACATTGGTGACTGGAGTTTCCCTCTTGCGGCTGAGGCTGCCAAGATGACATCCTGGGGGTCTTGTGTGCTGTGGGGCAGGTGTGGAGCATATAACCCAAACTAAATGGGCTATTCCTAGGTAACTAGGTATGTCTTGGCAGAGCAGCTCCAGGAGCATCAAGAGGGGGCTACTAGAAAGGAAGCATTTATGCTCGGAATTACCTATATTATGTCTTCAGTTCTACTTTGTATATTAATTAAACTCAGTAAGCTCGGCTGAGGACCCAGCATCTGTAGCTGTGCCAATGCTGCCATCTATAGCAGACTCTCCAGCAGTACAGAATTTCCTTCTGATCTAGGGACTCAATCTCAAGACATTCGGTCCTCAGAGAGGAAGCAGAAGACAGAACTTATCAGACAAGGTGCAAGGATTTTTGAGAGATGAAACCCAGTAACCGTGCAAAACACTCCCTGTACTGCAGAGAGCGAAGCGAAGGAATTGCCCCCAAAGTTCTGTCCAGAGGTTTCGGCTCCCTTTCCAAACAAACTTCCTCCTTTTTCCTTCTCAACAGGAATGAGCCCCTGATTCTCCCATCTCTGGCCCATTTGGCCACCCTTGCTGCACTTCTCCAGCGTGCCTCTTCCTGGTCCAGTTGCACACTCATTCCACACTCAAGAGGTGGCACAACACAACCCATGAGCAGCCACTGAAGGTGAAAGCTTTGCATTCTGGAGGTGAGAAATAATGTTTAAGCTTCTTAAATCCAAGTGATACAAAATCAATGGGCCAATATTGCTACCCCAGATGACTTGTGTAAATAGTTTGTTCCTTATTGTTTGCCCAGTGAAAAAGCAGACGATCCCTCTGGAGTGAGAAATGAATTAAAAGCTCCCAGCCAGCAGCAGTTTTGGTAACAGCATTAGCATCGTAAAATGCATCATTAGGTCAGTGCCTGTGGGTATCACAAGGCATCGGGAGACCTGTACAGAGGCAGGAGGTGATGCAAGTTTATTAAAACCAGGTTTAAGAAAGAAGCTACTTTTAAAAAAAAATGTTTCATGTCACTTGTTTCTGTTGAACACTGTCCCTCAAACCGCTGTAGTTTTATGCACTACAAGCCTGGTCCCACCCCGATCATGACTTCCCTGCTTTAACTCATTGCACAGCCTGTTAATTAGATGTTCATTATTTCTTAAATAATTGCCTGGTGCTTGTCTATTGCTCTAAGCTCTGTTCCTTAGAAAGAGGGAGAGTGAGTCAGAATGCCGGGGTTCTACTTCTGCCTTTAACCTGGCAGGATTCTTTCAATGAGTTACTTAACCTCTTGGGCCTATTTCCAGTGGGATTTAGGCACCTAAATAACTTTGAGCATCTGGGCTTCTGTGTTTCTTTCTATCCAAGTACTTTTACTGGTCAGATAAGTCACAGAATGTTGTTTCTCTTCCATGGCTGGAAGAACGCACAAGCATCTCTAGCCCAAAGTTTCATACAGGTCAATTTTAAATTCTCTTTCCATGAATCCTCACATATGGGACTTTGGAATTCCCTATCTGTGCAGGAAACTTTGTGGAAAGTGAACAAAAAGGTGCTTGAATGTGAATGAAAAAAATAGTTTTAAAATTAAACAAAGATTTTGAGGAGGGCTTTTTGTTCTGCTCAAGCTCATGAACACTGCTAAACTGCAGTTTTCATTATCACTCACCTCTTCCATCTCCTGCCAGGGGCTAGTTTGAAACTGACTTTATCTTGTAGATTTCTGTAATAAAATCCCATGGCTGGAGATTCTGAGCTCAAGTTGCCTAGAATTCCCAAACTCTAGATCTCCTCCAGCTGACAGAAGCTTTTACAAACCCTGCCAAGCACTGGAGGTGTCACATTTGGTTAGGGTGATGGCCCTGGCCATTGGGAATACAATTGCTTTGTTTCCTCCTCCCAGGCAGCCTGCCAAATCATTACTGTAAAAATAAACAGCTTGTTCCTGGAGGGTCAAAAGTTGCATTTTAGGTGGTTTCCGAGGTTTATTGAAATTTGGGTGTGAAAGTACACTCTACAGTCACGTTGACTAGACGCGCCCTCAGACTGCACCAGAGCTCCCGTGCATATACAGTAGTTATTTAAGTATTTTGTGGTAGAGGATTTCAAAACAGACTGTTGAGCGACCACTTTGCATCTGACCTGTCAGTCCTCGTCCTCAAAGGAAACCTGCACAACACTTTTAAAAGAGGAGCCTGGGAGCTTAAAGTCCTAACTCTGCTGGACACTAAAAATCATGGACTGAGCAGGGAGACTGAATTTATGGCTCATGACAACAATCTGTAAGCCCGGAACTCCCCTTTTGTCCTATGGCAGCAGAGGTGTGAATGGGCCACGTCACCATGAATGCTCCCTCTGAATGTATGCTCACTCCTTACACTAAACAAGGTGTTCCAACTTTTGCATTTAGCGGTGAGGCTCCGCAGTCCCCTTCCCAGGCCTGAGGAAGAGCTGTGTGTAGCTCGCAAGCTGGTCTCTCTCACCACCAGAAGTTGGTCCAATCAAAGATCTTCCCTAGCCTACATTGTCTCTCTAATAGCCTGGGACCGACAGGCCTACAGCTACACGGCGTATCACAAGACAGTGGTATTTGTGCTCCTGAATTATTAATGCAGTTTTGAAGACCATACGCTCAATAAACATTGCAGAAGTGACAAAGAGTCCTGTGACACCTTAAAGACTAACTAAAGTATTAGAGCATAAGCTTTCGTGGGCTAATGCCCACTTCATCGGATCCACCCGATGAAGTGGGT